>JACDOX010000373.1:182532-219345 GCA_014549065.1 Cardinalis cardinalis
GAGAGCACAAGCAATTGTTGTGGAAAAAGCTGGCTGGKATGTGGATCACAGGATGAAATTCTAATGTAGAAGTGTGTTGAATAGACAAGAGAAAGAGGTTGTGCCATTTCAAGGTTTTCTTCTGGGATTWCCACAGGGGAGCCAGGTGTGCTCCAGATAGTGCTAAAAACGAGAAGTCAGGAGTCCTGCTGCTTGCTTACTACGCCCAGATAATGCCTCAATTACATTTTGAATGGTTTCTGTTAAGGGAGATATTTCACGCACCTTCACACACCTGCCAAAGGAAACATTCCCGAAACAGGGAGTGCATCAGTGGGAGGAACCCCTGCAGGAAAAATCAGGTTGGCGTGGTCCTCTCCCCTCTGAGGACCTGCAAGAGGGACGCCTGGTGCAGAGTGTGTGGCACACTGCTGCCTGTTCTGCTTGTGGGAGCAGCAGTTCAGGGCCCCCACCTCCAGCACTCAAATGTAAGTAACAGATTCTGTGGGCAGACAAAAATAGAGYGCACTAACAAGCTGGCAGGAGCATCTCTTGGGTTGCAGTGAATGTCTCAGTATTGCAGTTAYGGCTTTTAATCAGAGTTAGCTGTTGTTTTTGGTTGGGGTTTTTTTGGGTTATTTTTCGTTTGTTTGTTTGTTTTTCTGAAAGGCTGCCTTTATTTACACTATTTGAAATGGATGTAGAGTTTGGAACTGAAGCACACGTAAATATTAAACCTAATTATCTTCAAGCCTCCATTTTCAGAAAGGGTAAGATACAGCTTCATAGCAAAGCAAGTCAAGGCTGTGGAAAATATTTTAATGACATTGGCTCAGAAAAAAGCTTTCTTTGAAGGGCAGTAAAGGAACTTTTCCGTTAAATACCTGGAGATGCAAATTCACCCCATTACCAGTGCTGCAGGAAATTACTTGAAATATGAATGTTTTATGGTATCTATTGAAGAATTTTACATTATTTTCATTCAGAGGCATCTGTGAAGCATAATATTTTCAAATCAAATAAGAGTCTTGGCGTTTGCCATGTCTGGGGGTGGAAGCCAGGATATGATGTGCTCATTGCAAGCCCTACTAGAACTGACCCTGTAGCATCTGTGAARCCCAAAAGTCACACCCAAAAACTTCAGGTGCCCAAAGCAACATTAAGGGTAATGTAACTCCGAAATCCCAAACCTTCCCTGGCTAATGACTGCTGGAACTCACAGGACTGTTTTCCTGACTCCCAGCTTGCTCAGAGGCACCTCAGGGTTTTTCCTTCTTATTCCTTGGCTCCTGCTTTGACTTTACTGGGACCAGGCCCTGGCAGAAACACTGAGCTCACTGTGTGGCAGCAGCATCCAGCTTTTACACACTCATAAAATGTTTCCTGGGATTATTTCTGATAAATTTTTCTTAAACCCAATATTTACTTAATATCTACTTAATATAAAATGCATATAAAGTGATAGAAGCAACCTTCCCTTCCTTAGGAGTTTATTCATTTACAGGATTTATGGATTTATAGATTCTCACTGTTACATGGTGGTTTTTCTTCCTCTAAGAGATTAACCGTTCACTTTGTTTTTGCAGATGTGCCGGGTTTCTTAGAGCTGAGTGGATAACAACTTTTTTTCACCATGAGGATTGTTTAAAGGGAAGTGTGTGATGACGAGTTTCTTCCTGACAAAAAGGTACTCCCAGGAAGAACACCAGGATCACAGAGCAGCAGCGCTGCAGGAATTTGTTACTGAGTCTGTAACACCTTGTGTGATCTGAGGGTACTTAAAGGCAAAATACAAAGCTTCTGTCCAATATTATGAAACCTCTATGTCAGAGATCTTCTGGGAATGCAGTTCAGCATCTTTTGTCAAGTCTCATCATGAATCTTCCAGRCAAGGAGAGGTTTCTAATCCTTGTGAATTACCCTTGCAGAAGTTGCTTCCTGTAGCAACGGGGCCCTGGGACACCCTTTGTGAAGCTCATCTAGAGAAACAGATCCCGAGGAAGGAGAATAAGGAGCTGAAACATTTTCCTGCAGGGATATACCGTGATGTGAGATTAATGGATTCATAGAGCAGACAGCCTTGTGATTTTACTGAGCGTTGTTCTCRTGTAAATGCTCTGCAAAGAGATGTGCAGGCAGCTGAAATAATGGTCACATTCCCTCAGAGAGTGTGCCAGGCCTGTGTCCCTGGATTGCTCTGGATACCTGCAAAGGACAAGGTTCTGAGGGAGGCATGGTTGGAGGTTTTTATGTGCCCGCAGGAGGAGATGCTTTCTTCCTTGTTTATATTTGTGTATGACACCTTGGAATGGCTGCCTAGAACAGAGGCTAGACAGAGCTAAGAGAATAAAGTGAGTATTTATTAAAGGCCTTCAATAGATACACTTYAGGCCTTGCAGAAGCGACACCCAAGATGGTCATGAGTTTTTCACACAATTATAAATTTGGCCTATTTGCATATCTGGGTTAATTCTCCAATTACAGCTTCAGGTAATGAAATCACATTCTCCCAGTTTGCTCCTGCCCAATTCACTTTTGTTTATAATTTTTGGGCCCTGAAGCAGAGGGAGGCCTTGGTTCTCAGGCCTGGAGGATTGTTGTGTCTGACCAAAATGTGAAGAGAGCCCACTAACACTCTACACGGAGTTCAGAGCTGTACACTAATGCAGCACAGGACCTGAAAAATATAAAAACTAAAATCTCAGGGCACCACATAAAAGCATGATAAGGCAGGTGGCGAACGATCCCAAGCCAGACCAGGCCCAGGGGGCACAGGGGTGTCCCCAGAATGACAGTCTGTGCGCTGGGGTGACCTGGGTGGCAGATCTGCATCATCTCTGCAAGCACAGTTTGTCCTGCTGCGTGCACAAAACCGCGGTCCCACGCTCCGCCGGGCTGACCCTGACAACCACAGCGCAGCTGACACAGTTGATGTTTAAAAATAAAAGATGCCTCCACGGGAAAATCCTCATGGGTCAGAAAAAGGAAGATAGTTCTGGTGACCTTCAAATCTATTGTCCGTAGGAGAAGTCTGAAAGGAATATGAGAGAAGAATAATATCCCGTATTCTTTCTCTGGTCCGTGAAAATGTGGAATATCTGAAGACTGAACTTCCCTGTAAGAGGAGAAAGCAAATGACCAACCTAAAATGGTTTGGGGTCTCTGTGTGAGTCTCTCTGTGTCTGCTTTTAAGTAGAAACTCTCAGTTAAAAAAAAACCAAAAACAACAWCAACAAAAAATCCTCACATTTTTKAATCACTCCATCTGACTGACATTCTAAAACTGACTTAATTTTTCTCATGGGAAAGGGAAACCGGGACCTTTTCACTTTAGTAATGTATTTTCCCCTCAAAATAAAAAGCAGCTAGATCAAGGGCAGCTTTAGGACACGGAAATGAGCAAAGCTCCCAGGGCAAAAACACCTAGAGAGAAGTTCAGGAGCTAAGCAGCAAATGTTACTGACTATACCTCTCCCATTGCATGGTCAGATAATTTTCTAAATAAAGTACACACTGGCATCCTATCATCCACTATATTTTAAGGCAAGGGATTGGGGAATTTCTCTGARGACCATAAATTGTCATCAGTATTCAGAATTACTCATACAAGTTGTGTTAATTGCAGTTAAACAGACAGATTACTAGCAACAATCAATGGAGTAGAAAAGAGAAGTGTATTTTTTGCTCTGATATTGCAGAGATATGAGAATACCCTGTGGGTTTTTCATCTTTTTTTTTGTTGGTGGGTTTTGGGGGTTTTTTTGGTACACCTTTGGAATCTTCATATTCTGCTGAAGAATGTTTCAGACAGGGTGGCTGCTGYACTCAGCCAAACAGGATCCTCTGCAAAGCTTCAGGGCTCAAACTATAGCCTTGCTTTAAGAAAATGACAGCACTATGAGCTAATTGCTTCTTAGACAGAATGAGGATTTCCAGTTGAGTTTGTGGGGCTTTTTTCCTGCAAAATTCTGAGCCTTAAAAATGCAGATTTTTAACTTGTGTATTCACCATTTCTTTGACAGTCCCTGATCATTTATGTTTAGAAATACAAGTGCAGAAGAATGGAAATTAAAGATTATTGTAAGTACCTCTAACTGCTGTGGGAAATGGTTCAAGTTCCTTCACAACTAGATGAAGGTATCTCCTTTCAGGGAAGTTGTCTAATTTTCTTCATTTATTTCATAAAGCTGTAACTGTCTATTATGTCCTATATAGCAGGGAAAAATACTCACATCAGGCTTAAAAATAGCAATAACTAAATTAACGTGTACTGACTATCTTGTTGTGTATTCCCTGTTTCTCTTGTGGAAAGTATATTACCGTTCATCTTTCACTGATACCAAAAAGCATAGTGTAAAACCCATTTGTTGAAATTTTCAGSTGCAAATATTGTTTTGGTGTGGATCTATGGCTGGTAAGATAACAAGTTTTCAGCCTGCTGATTCATCTGGGTGTCAGCCATACTGATGCCTCTAAAAGATTCAGCAATTTTRGTTATGTTATTACAAGTACACATTTAAGGTATTTGCTGTGGAGAAGGGTTGCAGGGCTGGTGTCTGTTGTACCTGTAAATGCAGTGAGTAATTCAARCTTTTAGGATAACTTTGACTCTTTTTCTGTGTAAATCATCCCAACACACCTCATGCAGATGAATTAAAAATATTTTGTGTGCACATTTACACATTAAAGGGGAGTTTGCATTTTAAACATTCCACAGCGCATTAAGTAGAACTGTATTGGAGAGGGTCTACAGAAAAAACAGATCAATTTCTAGCACTGTTTCATTGTTGAAATTAAACCCATCAACTTCCTTTAGCAATGCCAGCAGCTGAATAGTGCACAAGAGGCTCTTTTTGCACAGAGATCTGTCTTTAAAAGGTGTTCAAAGAAGGGGAATATGTGTCTGCAGGAGGAGGGCAATTTCAGCCTGATATCAAATTTTCAAGAAGAAAAGGACAAAGCACAGGTGAAAAGGGCAGTGCTGGTGTATCCATTTAGACTGTGCAGCAGACTACAGTGCAGGATACCTTATGGAGGGCTGTAATTTAATTTAATTTGTTAGCCTGGTGTTTTCTGTAATCAAGTTTTGTTTGGTTAAGGTAGGTTTAAAATGTCAGTCACAGCAACGGAGGTGTGAGTGAATGGAAACATCTTTGCCCAAAGAGTTTGTGTACAGATGTTTGAGCCTGAAGAAACTTGCCATGTGTTTTTGTAGCTAAGGAAGTGAGTAATCAGTGAAACTAGTATGGGTGGTATAGGAAAATCATGCACATGGTCTTGGCACAGCTGTGTGCTTGCTACATTCCATGAGATATTTCATAATGGAAAACCAATTGCTCCACTAATATAGGATACCTGCATATCAGGATTGTGCTGTGGAGCACCCAGGGATGTCACGGGACTGGACAGATCCCTCCAGTCCCTCTCAGGTGGAAGAGAAGGGCCAAAGAAGTCCCCAGGCCTTAACTTAGAGAGAAGAAGATCTGCTTGGGTGTGTTTATTGCTTAATTGCAATTTTTATCCACCAAATTTTGAAAGGCCAGAAAGTGTAAGTGGTTGCTAAGTCAGCAGAGCTGTACAAAYACCTGAAGTGGCAGAATATTTGAGTTTGCTTAGCAAAACTGCAGGCCCCAGTGCCTCAGATGGTTCTCTGCTGACCACATTCCTCCTTTGAATTTCCTTGTTTCAGAGGCTTATCTATTTTTTTGCATGTAATTTACACAGAACATTGTGCAGCGAATGCCCTATCAAGAAATAGCAGTAACTAGGTGCTGCCAGTCCATTGTAAACGTTCCTAGTTAAAATATTTGCTTTGAATTCATGCACACATACATTGTGTGTGTCACATTTCACCCTGGATGCCTTCAACAGTTTCTGGAGTGTGACCAGTATCTCACTATTGCTAATCTGTGTGTAGCTCTGATTATATTGGGGCAATTTATGGCAGCTGAAGGTCAGCTCCAGAGCTTCTGTGTCTCAGAGAAATGTGTGGTGTATTGCAGCAACGTGGCTGGAGTGATACACAAGTATTAATAGCTGTCATGCCCCTCAGGTGTTTATCCTGATCCCAAAAGGAAAATAATGGACTGCATGTGCTTATCACTGAGTCATTAACTACTTTTATCTTTTYAAAATCAGGTTTCTTCAAAACTGGAAAGATATTGTGTACAAAACTTTGTCTATTCTAAGTTTTGCCATTTAAAACCAGTGCATCAAGAGCTGATCTTTCCTGGCACTCACAGATTTTCCATGTGCTGCACTTTTCTCCCATGGTTGTTAACTGCATTCAGATAATGCCTAGAAAAAAATGCCAGGAAAACCTTTTCTGAAACAGCCTGGTCAGTGAAAGCAAGCAAAGTTACTGTGTGGTGTGACTGCAGCTTCAAGAAAGGCTTCTAACTGTGCATGATGTGGGTATAATGCTTAAATAACATTAAAGGCTGGGACATAATATGTGTGCTGAGAAGCTTCCTGTGGCCAGAATACCAGAGGTCCTTTAGAACTGGGCACCACCACCTTTGGCCACAGTGGTACACTGTCTCAGTTTATATACTTCTTCTTTTTTAATAACGATGTTACTTATCACCAGAATTCTGTGTTTCTCTCACCAAGTGACCGACTCCTCAGGGGAAAAACAAACAAAAAAAAATCAACAAAACCAAAACTAAACAAAACAACCCCTTCATTAAACTGGATATTCCTAAAGTTTTGTGTCCTTCTATTAGTAAGTCCTCTGCAATTTTATCAGTTGGTGGCTGAGRCATTGTTGTTACTGAGGTTTGTAAGTCTTTACTGCCCCCAGTCCTGTGAAAGAGTGGCTGCAATCCTGTGAACGTTTCACCTGCCCACGCTTCAGTCTGCTTTGTGTTCYATTTCTTTTCCTTCCCTCCACCCCTAACGCAATGCTCAGCTGACATAGCCCTGTTCTTCGACCACTTTTGAGGCATTTTTTTTCTTCCTGGGAATACTTTGCAGGTCATTTCAGAGGTGCCAATGACCAGGCCTAGACTGCCTGTGGCATCCAGCAGTGCTTCTTTCCTGCTGGAGGGAAGATCCAGTGTGCAAGGGAGGAGAAAGTAAAGGTGGGCAGACACCCAGACAGACATTTCAGGGAGCAGACATGCCAGGCAGGCAGTAGCACAGCATATGCTCAGCTCTCTAGAAACAGCCAAGTTGAATCCCAAAYCCTGGCAATTCTCTTGATGTGGCAGATCTGGCGATATAAAAAATATTTTCTTGCTAGCTGTGTCTGGAAGCCTGACTCTGGTTTTAAGTAAGAAGAGRAAATGTTTGACCTTGAACTAGACTACTACTTGACTTACTTCAGGCTTCCTTCCAAAATCTTTTCTCATTTCAAACACAAGTTATTTATGCCTCTGGATAAATGCTGCAGTGCTGCAGGCACTGTGTGGCTGCTGCCTTCCATCATGGGGGACACATGAATTTTGTCAGCCTGCAGCAGATCCTGGTCCATCCCACATCCAAACATTTTTGGTCATTGTGTATGAAACCAYGGCTACATTTGCTTTTTTAGCCTCTCCCCACCAGATTAGAGGAGGTTCATCCATCCTGCAGCAATGCTCTTGCTTAAAGACTAGAATTGTGGAGGTTTATTTAGCATCCTGATAAAGAAATATCCCAGGATGTCTCGTTATTTTGTTTCTGTTTCACATTTTTTCCAAATATTGCACGAGTYGCAATGTACAAATATGCACAAAATTATTTTAATTAAATACAAAAGCAAATTAAGTTCTTGAAAGTGGATTAATGACTATTCTCACTGTGAAAAACATACAAGTTTTTGTTAGCAGAACACTTCAGAATCCATTGGAATATGTACTGGATGTGATTTCTTACAAAAAGCTAAGAGACACTRGAGTACCTAATCTCTTGCACAGCCTTTTTGCACTAACAACACTCTATAAAGAAAGGTATAATTTAGCTTTTCAAGCTCCACAAGGCTCTTCTTACTCTATATCCAAATACAACTGAGGACGTGTCCCATTCCATAAGATTGAAAGGTCACGAAGACTTCCAGAAAAAATTTCTCTGCTTTCCCATGTATTCAATAAGATGCTCTTTCTTAGCATTAAGCAGTGATTAATATTAGCAAATCACCGTAATCTTTGGTGCAAGTAAGATATGTAATTATTTTGGCCTATCTTTGTCTTTTTCTGCCCAAACTGTTTTCAACTAAGACAGATTTTTTTTTCTTTGTTCTTGCAACAGCATATGCAAATGAATTTCAGTCTTGCATGTGTTTCAAACTCTGTGTTTCCACCAGTCTGTTTATTTGGTGAACTCAGTCTGTTTATATGACTGAAACATTGGTGCTAAGAATTCACAAATAGCCACCACCCACCTTTATTTATAAATGTCTTTGAAAGCATTTCTACAAGGAAGATCCATTCCTGGAAGTCAACGTAAACAAAAACCTGTCTGCAGGACAGGTCAGGGAAGGAAAGGTTTTAAAGATTCCGTAAAATTTAGTAGATCTACTTGCAGTCCCAAGTGGGTATTTGCAAGCATTGTTGAGCAGCATTGGAACACTACAGCACTAACAGCATCTCTTGTCCTGCCAGGAGGGGGAAAAAACCACACTCTGCACACAGATGAGTCTTGAAGAAGTTCCCAGCTTCTTAAACATCGTGAAGAGGGGAGGGAAGGCACATGCTGCCTGTTTTCAGGCAAAGTTTTGGATGCAGCTGTTTTGCTCATCCCCTAATAACGCCCAGCAGTTGGGAGGTTTTCCTTTGTGCTTTGGCTGGCAGTCTGCAAGGGGAGAATCACAGCCAGCTCTGTAGCTGGTACAGCTGGGGCTGTGCTGACTCATCCCAGYCGAGGCTCTGGCTCTAGCTGTGGCACTTGGAGTTATTTATTTTCCCTTTGCTGCATGTCCCGTCCATCGGGTAAAGGTTGCTGCTATTTGTGGCAGAGGCAGTGGAAGGAGGGGTGGCTCTCAAGGATGGCTATCACAGCTCACAGCAGGGCAGCCAGACCCCAAACACAGCTCACATAAAGGAGCTGGGCTGTGACTTGTCACCGCTGAAATTCGAGCACCGCTCGCTGCAGGGGTGATAACCTTTGGCAGGAGGTAACCTGGGCAGGAGGGGACAAGAACACAGCCACCTTCTCCAGAAGCCAGGAGGTACTGGCACCAGCTGCATCTCTGTTGGTGCCAGGGTGCCCAGATGATAGCAAAGCAAAGCTTTCAGATGATTTCCCAAAGGCAGTGACAGTGTGGTGTACAAGAAATGTTCCTGTTGGCACACTAAGCCCCGCCTAAAGCCATGTGTTGATAATATTTATGAAGGAGCAGTAACAGCGTTTCTCCCACTCGCCTGGGATTTCTCTCCTGTGTCAGGTTCTGTTTATTTGAGGGCTCCATAAATGTTGTTTTCTTTTAAAAGACAAGGACGTTTCCTTATAATGGCACCCCAAAGGGGGACGTGATGATTCTGATCAAGGAGATGTGGAACAAGTGGAACAAATGCTCAAGTGAAGCAATTTGGTTCTTACGTGGAGTATGGAAGTTGCTAACTGAGGACTGTTTTGGAGAACTTGGCTGGCCAGCACCTCTGGTATGTTTGGAAGCATCCTAAGGAGATATTTTTGTAAACYACTGGGATAAGGCAGTCTATTAAGGGTAATTTAATACTGCTGGGCAGTCACTTCAAGCCAGTGTATCTRTGGATAATGCTAAATTGACTGTAGCAAAGATAGGAAATTCACACCAGTTCCCCCGCTGCAGCAGAGAAATTTTCCATCACACTCCCAAAGTCTAGCAGAAGCTTTCTGAAAACATGATGGTGATTCAGTCTCATGACACTTCACTTTCTCTTTTCTCCTCTTGAGAAACCAGACCAGACTTTGAATGGAAAGATTATTATTCCAGCCCTCAGAGGAGTCTCTGGCACATCACTGCGTCTCACAAGGATATGTATTTGCTCTGGAAAGACTGAAATATTAATAAGATTGGAAAGGGAGGGCTTTTGTGCTAATGCAGCTGTGCTCAGGCAGCTCTGCATCACTCTGCTATGGGCTTTTGTTTATTCTATCCATTTCTGCAGAAAATCCTGTGCAACCTTTAAAAATTCTTTTTGGAATTAAAATTTCTTGATTTACTTAAAGCAAAAATGCTGCAGAATTGGAGAAAATGTGTGTTATATTTTTATTTATTTCTTTTTTAAATACCACATTTGTGTTGTTTCCTCTATGTCAGTACAAGGAGTTCAAGTGAAAGGGTTACTCTCGCCCTGGAAAGATAAGGCCAGATAAGRACAGGCTAAAACTCTTTATTGGAAGACACCAGGGAGCAAAGCTCTTTTACTCCAGTGAGGATTTCAAGAGTTTTATATCTCAGCCATGACCTTTAAATGAAAGTGCTGGACTGACAGCAGGGAGCTGAGAGGGGATTCTGTTCTCAGTGACGTCTGGGGGGTGTGTGTGGGAACAGCCCTGATGCTGCAGTCAGTGTTGTCCCAAAAATGGGTTGTACCCAGAGTGCAAGAAGATAAATAGATAAATTAGACAGATAGATAGATAGATAGATAGATAGATAGATAGATGATAGATAGATAGATAGATAGATAGATAGATAGATAGATAGATAGATAGATAGATAGATAGATAATACATAGATGAAGAAGAAATATTTGTTTACTCCCTGCTGGGGTAAATCCACAGAGCAGCCCCCTCTCAGCAAAAGCTCCCCACTTTGACACCCTTCAAACAGTGACTGATCAACATCTCCCCTGCAGAAAACAATATTAAACTGCATTCATTGGCTAGGTATTTTCTCACYTTCATTTAAATAGCACTGATTTTAGCCCTCATGCTCTGTGTGGAAGGGGATTGTGTGACTAAGGAGCATCTACAGCCAATGGTTGTGAACTTGGCTGTGCCAGTGGCTACAGGTTAGCACAAAAGTTCAACCCMAAATCTTGTTTGTTCTTATCAACTGCTTGTTCCTGCTTTATCTCCTTTCTTGGCRGGTTTATGGTGCCATCCTCCTCCGCTTCTCACTTTTTTGGTAGATTTATGGCATTGTCTTGCTCTCAGGTGTCCTCACAAGGACCTTGACCCGTGGTTCCATATTTCTCTCCTGCAGAGAGAGCAGTTTGATTCTTCTCTGTCTCACAMACAGTGAGAGGTTTGGGTGCAACGTGTGTGGGCATGAGCTGACTCCAGAGCAGCTCATGTGTCAGGAATGAAACACAGAAATCCACATCTCCCTGCCAGAACCACGCAGGGATTACTGATGGGCAGGTGTTGGACCTTCAGGGAAGTGCGCCCACCCTTTGCCACACAACTGGCAGGATCTGAGCTCTCTTTTAAAGGAAGGATCCATCATTAACAGTTGACTGGGAGAGAAAAATAACTCATCAGCCGACGGATGCAGCTGTCAGCACGGCAGATTTCTTCTCTGGAAACCAGAGATGGGGTTTGTGAGGTTGAATTGACTTAAATAATGCTTCCAAAAAGAGGATTTTGTGTGAATTAAAGGACATATTAATCAAAAACTTGTCTTATTTGTATTTTTTTTTTGGTGAACTTATTTGGGKKTTTTTTTGTGAATTTTCCTGCTGTGAACTTTGATACAATATATAATGCTTAATTTTGACAAAGTGGCCCACAAGGCATAAATTAAGGATCTTTTACCACATACAGCCCCAAAGGAGGCCTGGAGGTACCTGAAGTGTGGCTGCCTGGCCTGTGAGCCCGTTGGGATGGGCACACAAGGATTTTGCAGGTTTAGAGCCCTACACAGAGGTATTAGGCCTACCCACATGAGTTGTGATCTCATGGATAATTTCAAGGAGTCTAGCTAAGGAATTGTAACTACTTCTCTGATCTGGAGACTGTTTGGTAGGACTTTATATTAAATTTGGCTCAAAAATCAACAAACTTGCCCATGTCAATGACCACATAGAAGCAGCCCACAGACCCCCAAAACTGCATAGAAGGAGACAAAATCCTTTGATCTACAGCAAGACTAGGATTGTGGCAGTGACCTGAATTTTCTTCAACACAGAATCTAATTTTTTTCCTAGCCTTGTTTATTTAAATATGCTTAGTCATATGTCTGTGCTTATGGCAAATGTTCTATTCACGCTGATGTAGTCTGTGTTAAAATAAAGCTRTTGGTTTTCCACCTTGCACATCCTGTTTTCAGTGCTTCTGGAGTTCTGCTGCAGAGTTTTGGATTCTTTTAATAGACAGATTTGGTGAAATTTCTGCAGCATTGACATGTGAAGCTGCCAGGGCTCCTCGTCTTTTCTGGCATTGCTCTGAAAGCAGCTGACACCGAAGCAATTTCTCTATTTTCCCCTCTTGGCACACCAATGAACAATCCCCATCATGCCCTTAAACATCTGCATCATCATCTTCATGGTCTAGAAGGAGCAGCAAGGAGTGAAAGGTCTTTCTCAAGGCAGCAGAGACAAAGAAGGCTTACAATCAGTTCTAAAGCAGAATGTGTGAAATATTTTCCATGTTGAAGTGCTTAATACATGTACGGTCAATTTTTAATTTTTTTCTTTTTTTTTTTTTAGGAGCAACGTCACTGGTTGTTAAGCTCTAACAGTTCCTATAAGTGCCAGAGAGTTGCCATGGTGACAGAATGCTTTCACAAGCTTTCAGATATAGCAGAACATATCTTTATTCATGATGTTTGGCTGCTACTTTAGTCTCATAAAGCAGGCATTAAATTTACCATTGATAGCACCACTTCTGTATTCTATCACTATTTTGATTAGGCTTTGCAACAGAATGAGATGGTTGGATTTTTTCCTTTGCTTTTTTATTTATTCTTGCTTTGGACAGGCTTTTTTACAACTTGAAAATTATCCTTTTTTCTATAGAATCTCAATTTGAGGTTTTTGGAACATTTTTATTAATGCTTTCGAATCAATTTGGATAGATTAAAAAAAAATCTCACTTGTGCAAGGTTTAACCATCTCTTAAAAAAAAAATCTTTCTGGTAAATTCTGTGTGTCTTTTATAGTGAACAGCAAAGTTGCATAACCAGAAAGGAGTGACCACAAAGCATTACTGTGCATGGGGCAGTTGTGTAAAAATGAGATTCCTCCTCTGTTTACCATCTGGATTTCCTGGTGCCAGAAATCCAATGTGCCTGTGCACTGCACATTGCTGCTTTTCTTTCTTAAACATGATTGGCACAAGGCAATTTTTTTCTCCTCCTACCTTGTCATTTCAGAGTGTTATGCCTTAGGTAAAGTTTTATGCCTTAGCATTTTTTTTCACTGTAGTTTTTTCTTCTGTTTAGGGGGTTCTAAGTTCTGTCTGCCTGTTGCCAAAGCTTTTCTTCTCCCAGGAAGGATCATTGTCAGATATAATCAAGCAAGAAGGCATACTGCAGTGGCCCAGGTAACAAAATATAAAAYCAGAGCTTTAAATCTGTTGAGGAGCTGTGATTTTCATTTCATCTTTCCCCTGTAGTTTACAGGCTACCTGGTCAAGATTATTATTTTTAGTCATTGTAGTTCTTACTGTAAACATGGAAAAATCACTTCCTTTAATGCAAAATCACATCCATTAATCCACCCTGAGTGAGTTTTGCACAAAAATGCAGCTTATTTCCCTGAGGTATTCTGGTGTGTTGGCCCTACCTATCTCACTGGCAATTGTTTTAATACAGTGTAAATTTACCATATGATGCAATGCTCTCAGCTTTTCTGAGCTTCTCTCTGGACCATGTAGAAAATGGGTGTTATTAAAGTMGCATAATGCTTGTGCACAGATTAATGAAAATGAAAGGTTTGAGTTGAGCACAATATAAAGTTCTGGGGAATTTCAGTGATCAGTGTGGGTGTTGCTGGTTACACAGCAGCAGGCACACAAATAATAAAGAGAACTACGATTTGCAAAACATATCCTCAAGATGAACACAGATGGAGAAACTTCTTGCCTGAAAGAAATGGATAAAGCAGAAATGCCATCTACAGCAGTATATCAAGACCAGGAAGTTTCCAAAGTGTTTAGGAAATAATTATTTACAACTAAAATGTGGAGTAACAAGATTTCTGGTAGCCCAGGTACAGCATGTTTTGTCTCAGCTCTGAATACTGATTTAGCAGTCCTTGCTAGGCTCCTTGTCAGGCACTTGGTACTGATATCCAAGATACAGAGTTCACAGTTWAATGGYATAAACTGCACAAAAATCCCCACRTAGCACTCGCCACGGCCCACGTAACTCTCAGAGTAAAAAGTCCTTGTTCCTAATTCTCTTGGGAGGTGTCTGGGAAGTGTGGGTTATGCTAACATTAAAAGGGTGCATCAACATTAGCAGTGAAGAAAGGATTTATTTTTTTTTGTCTGCGCATTAGGATCAGCATTGGTAGAGGTTGTTGATAAACACATCAAGTCACTCAGCTCACCAGACTTGCTCTCCTCAGTGCAGAGCAGAGAATTCTCCCTGGACCTGCAGGAGAGCCCAGGATGTGCTTGGCTGCCTTCACCACAAGGGCACACTGCTGGCCTTATGTTTTGGGGTTTTTTCACAGCAACACTGTTCAGTCATTCCAAGTGCATTTTCTTGCAACCACACTGGAAGCAGATCAGCTGCCTGAAGTCTGCCCTCACGGAGGTTAATTTCTGGGAGATTTCTTTCACACAGGCCGATTTAAATAGTAGAGGGATTTTCTCTTTGAAATTTTCATCTGCACATTTTCAAATTACAAAACCAGAGAGCTGATTGCAGGTAACCTAATTTTCTTTTTTTCTTTTTGTGGAGAAGTATAAGAAGAATAATTTGATGATTGAATAATGGAAGATAGGAAAATAGGGAAATTATATATTTCTTTTTATTTCAAGCCCCTTTCAAATCCTCTTTTTAGTCATTACCTGTTCCAAACTCTACCCTGACAAAAAAAAAAAGAAAATCAGACAGAAATACAGGACCAGAATAAAAAGCCCTTTTCTGCAAGCATTTTCAATGGTTCCTTGGGCATGCAAGAATAGTTCTTTTCTTAATACTGGAAGGATACTGATCTACAGTTCATTTCCCCTTTATAAAGCCATTTGGTAAATTCTTTCAAATTACCTGAATACCTAACTATATTCCTCATACTAGTATAGCTCATTACTTCTCTGCTTGATGTGTTTAGACCATTCTGTCTCCAACAACATTAAAGCTATGAAATGCCAAGGTATTATGTAGCAACCCATGGCAGAACTGACCTTTTCCACAGCACAACAGGACAGTCTCCCATGTCCTGGTTTGATGAGTGTTGCCTCCACACCTTTTCATTTCAGGAGCCAGCTTTTGAGAGCAAGGATTAGTGACAAATCATTGCGGCTGCTGAAATGCAAACCCACCCAGAAGTAATAATGAAGCTGTTTTCCTCACTCTGTCTGATATCYATTTCAAATACTGAGTATACCAGAGACTTTTGGACAGGTTTCCTGGGTTTTTTATTTATCTAGGTATAGGGTTTCAGCTCATCCACTCTGCTTAGTGGTCTAGTTTAGGTCCACATACCTCAGTTTTTAGAGAACTCATTTTTTTCTTCTTCTCAACAGATTCCCAGTATTCTTTTCCTCATTTTTTTTTCTCTTTTCGCAGAGAAAAAAAGAACATACAGAAATATGTTTTTTTARAAGCTTTCATTTTCTGCTCTTTTTCATTCAGAAACTTGGAACAGGATGGGAAGAGAAAGAGGTGCCTATTTCTCAAATCCTTCCCAAATTCGAGAAGAGGGTCAAAGGAAGTTGTCTCAGTTAGGACTCATCTTCTGCCTCATTACTTGTGAAAACTAATTCTTTCTCTGGGAAAGTTATTTTGAAATCTATAAACCCTCCACAGAAAAGAAAATCTCATCTCAGTAGAATGATGATACAGGAAGATGAATAGCCAAACAAACACACTGCAAAGCAGAAGTTGCTAAGAGAGTGTTGTTCGTTCATGACCTGTGAGCTGTTGATGTATGTAATTCAATTAAGTTTATTTTGTTTTTATTGATCCAGAACAATTTCATAGCTTTCAAGYTGCAAAATCAAGACAAGCATGTAGGATCTGTACTTTGTCTTTGCTTTTTCCAGGCCCACATCTGATTTTCACTGGTACATTATGGGTAGAGTAAGTTCACCCAAGGTCAGTTCTGTGCAGCTGAGTCTCAGTGTCCTCAGCTTCAGGCTCTGCCACACTGAATGCAAAATATGTTTTTAGAGATTGCAATTTCATCAGGGGGTGGGGTGTGGACATAAGAGAACATCAGGGAATTYTCACAGAGTGGTTAGCAGACAAAATGCACCTCCTGCCAGCGGAAACCCTGTCTCCTGTAGATTCAGAGCTGGACATGCTGGGCATTACAAACCCAAAGCCATAGCATGTACAAAGCCTAAGAGGAAACCTATGAAAGCACCACTTTTCTTTCAAATAGGATTGTCTGCCTTCTCAGAAATGGTCAAGAGTTGCTCTTAGTAGTGCCAAAATGTTTATCATGGAGGACTTTTGTATGGTGAGCTTTCTGTTGGGGTTATCATAGAGGCGTGATCACTGAGACTCTGTTCTTTTTGTCCACACATCTGTTCCTTTGAATTGTGCACAATAAAACAAAATTTGACTCTGTGCCTGATGAAGAATCCAAGGACAGTACCAACTGATGGCTTGCAATAGTGGGTGCTTGATAATTAAAACTAGGGTTTTGTGTAACTTGGAAGAAGTTGAGCACTATTGTTAGGACAAAAAACCCTTTCTTCCAACTTTCAACACCAGATCAAGCAAGCTCTTTAGCACCTTGATAAATGTAAAGAAACAATTACTTGATTGATTGTTTTTACTAGCTGTATATAAATAAACTGCAGACAGGTTCATAGATCTACCAGAGTGACACACAGTACAAACTGCCAACTTAAGTCAGAATGTATCAGAAGCRGCATGAATCAAAAAGAAAAATACTTTGGGAAAGAAACAAAAAACCTAATTTGGCATGTGCATGCAGCAATGATAAAACCAGAGGCAGAGGCAAATACTGACTCTTGTCTCTGCACGCAGTGTTCATCACACAGGGGTGAAGTGGCAGGGAGAAACTGCAGACATTCAATGTGAGACCCTAACCCAGAAGAAGTGAACCAGTTTGCTCTTAGCTGACCTGAGCCTGCAGGAACACAGAGCTGCCCTTGATGCTTCATTGCAATGCTAAATTTAATGTAAGATGAAAAAAATCCAGAAAATTAAAGAAGCAGCTATTTCTATTTTGTATTTAATTAGTGGACCTAATCCACATGTGGCAGAGACCATTTCAGGCTATTCATCTGCATCTTTCAGTAAGCCAGTAAAAATCATACAAGGAATAAAGCTCATCATTTGTGGAAATTGTTCTTGTCTAAAATACCAAGAGCTATTCAGTTCAGAGTACAGCTTGTTTTTCCTCTGATCCTCTTCTGAAGCATCACCCTTATTTACCATATCTGTTTCAGCCGTGCTGAAGCACAGTATAAAATTAACTCCAAGCTGAACAATTTCTACTGTAATAATTCTGCCTGGAAARTGTGTGGGGCAGATGAAAAGCATTMTGTGGGATCAGCCATAGTGAGACATTTCAGGTGGCTCAGATGGGATGGTCATGGCTTGAACATGAAGTGTTCATTCATCCCTGGGGTTTCTGCTGATGGTCTGACCCAGCAGCAGGAGARTCTCAGCTCCTTCACCATTAGATGACTTTGTTTGATCMTACAGTTTTCAGAAGACTTTATAGRAGATCTGTCATAAAAATAAAGCCAAATTGGTCGAAGCCATTTTAGGGGAGAAGAATGCCCTGGAAGGATGATGGGAAAAATGGACTTTTTTCACGCTGTATCGATAACCTATCGATGTTCCAACAGCTGGTAGCTACACAATGTAAGCAGGAGAATAACTGTGACCCTTTRTGAGTACTTGTATGAACATTGATTTGATTTCTGCATATGAGGTTTGAAAAACTGTAATAAAGTTTTTAGTAAGAGAAGTGTTTTTTCTCCCCCCTCCCACTGAAAATAGAATTAAGTTTGTATATTACAAGTAATCAGCAGACATACTGCAGTACTCAAAGTGTTTATGATAATTTCTCTATGAGTATTAAACTTTTGATAACCTCATTATTAGTAATATTCAGGCAGCTACTTTGAGATACTTTGCATACCCAATAAGTTGCTTCTTCCTACTTTTAAAAAGTTATAAACAAAACAGATCTTTTGGTAACTGGGAAAACAAGATGTAAAAAATTCCAGTGTATCTGATCAATTTATCTACTTCATCTYGTACTGACATTTAATTCATGTGTTTCTTCTCCACGTTATAATGATAAWAATTCACATCTGCAACATATGAGAGTGCTAGACATACCCATAATAATAAGATAATGTAAAATTGAAGCTGAAATTAACAAATATGCTTAGTGAGGGGGGTTTTGTGTTATTAATGTCTATATTTAGAATATTGCATAAGGATTGAAAAATATAATCACTCGCCTATAAATTTGGTAAGTTGCCCAACTTTCAGTCWTCACAATGCTGGATTTAAAAACTGGGTGTTGTTTACAAATAATTCTGACTTTGGGGCTATATTTGGGATTGAGGCTGGCTTTGATAAAACCAAATACACAGTGCTAACATATGTGAGGCTGCTTCAACTATTTCCCAGCTGAYTCCTGAGGAAGTGCTCACCTCACTTGGTGTAAATGTCAGAGGCTGTTCTGTGACCTTGTTATGACATGGCTGACTCCCATTCTTCCTTACCAGGATTGATAAACAACTCAAGATTTATCCTCTAGAGCCAGAAGTATTTTAAGACATATATTTGGATCACTGCTGGCTTCCCTTTTCTTTTCTACCACATCTGGCTAAGGAGTTCCTGAGCCTGCTCTTTAGTGCTTACCACAGTTGGAACTGAACCTGAGGTGAATAACATTGCTTATTTAAGACTTGTTTTGCATCTTCCCAATAGWGTGACCCACTGGTGTCAACTTTGGTGGATAGAAGTGCAGCTAGACTGGCTCAATTTTTCCACAGCTCTTTAGAGCCCCGAGGAGCAGTTTTATCTGTCAGTAGCTGACACATCCTATGCAACACTGCATCAGCTGTGCCAGGCACACACCTTCCTCTCGAGGCTATGAGGAAAATGCTGAGAGCCTGCACGCCTGCCTCTAATCCTCCTGAGCCCAGGAAGTGCCATGAATCAAACATGTCAGGCCTGGATCAGGCCCAGGAGGCTCACAGTTGTTGTCAGAGTCATGCTCCTCAGTGCCCATTGCAAGTGAAAGGATGAGCTTGAAAACACGGCCCAGAGAGTGGGAGGGAAGGCCTGCAGGGACAGATCAGGATTACTCAGGTGGGGACTGAGCAAAGGCAGACCAAGTGCAGTTCAACAAGGGAAGGTGCCAGAATGTGCCCCTGGGATGGTGCAAGCCTGGAKGCATGGACAGACTGGGGAATGAGAGGCTGGGAAGCAGTGCCAGGGAAAGGGACAGGGGTCCTGGTCAGTGGCAGTGCCCTGGAGCCAGCAGGGACATCCCTGTCCTGGGGACACCAGGCCCAGCATGGCCGGCCGGGCCAGGCAGGGATTGTCCTGCTCTGCGCTGGGCCGGGGARGCCTCACCTGGAATATTGGGTGCAGTTCTGGCATCACAACATCAAAAAGGCATTAAACTGTCAGAGAGTGTGCAGAGGAGGCCATGGGGATGGTGCAGGGCCTTGAGGGGAAGCTCCGTGAGGGCGCTGGGTCTGTTGAGATGGAGGAGAGTGAGGGGAGGCCTYGCTGCAGMTCTGCAGCTTCCTCRTGAGGGGAACAGGAGGGGCAGGCACTGATCTGAGCTCTGTGGTGACCGGGGAATGGCCTGAAGTTGTGTCAGGAAACGTTTAGGTTGGATATCAGGAGAAGGTTCTTCCCCCAGAGGGTGTTTGGCCACTGGAACAGGCTCCCTAGGGAAGTGGTCCCAGCACCAGTCTGAAAGAGTTCCAGAAGCATTTGGACAATGTTTTTGGGCWCACGGGGATTCTTGGGGATGCAGGGTCAGGAGCTGGACTCAAGGATCCTTGTGGGTCTTCTCCAACCCAGCATATTCTGTGACAGCACACCAGAGCAGCCAGGGGGACAAAGCAGGCACTTCACTCCTGCCACTGAYGTCTGGAGGGAGGAGAGCTGCACCRTGGAAAATAGCTTTGGTTCAGCACTTTCTCTGAACATTCATTTCCTGCAATCTGAGTTCATGCTGGGCTTTCTGTTGTCTTTTTAAGCTTTATTGAGGATGAGATAAAACAAAATTCTTGAAGGGGAAYCTTGTGGTGTCAGGGGCAAAGGCAGCTGCTGCCACAGGTGAGTACATTGTCCAGGATGGGAGGATTGTATATGTGCTATTACTGGGAGATTTCTCCTCATGATATCCTTGGTTTTCAGCCTCTTCTTACAGTGTAAAACAAATCATGGCACATCTGGACTGCAACTATGGGCTATTTAATGCTCCCATTCAGATAGAATTTCTTTGCCAGCTTTTGACATTTACGAGACTAACTAAACTTCAGTCTTTCCTGAGCAGAAAATTCCATATTCAAGCCCAAACTATTACATSAGAAGTGCAGCGATTTCAGTAAATGCAGTAAATCTGGCTTTATTTACCATTCAGTTCAAGGTTTCGATAATGAATTAGACCAAAAAAAAAGATATACTGGTGTAAACTGGTGCAGTTGCTTACTAGAGTAACTATGACCTAAATTACTCTTGGCAGTAGGCTGAACGTGGAAGGGATGTAGGAAAAAGTCTTTGGCTCATGCAGATTGGTTTGATCACCCTTCCTGGCAGTCCTACTCATGTTGTGATGATAAAGGTGGCTTCGTTCATCATTAATGAATGAGTTAAAATATGGTAATAATCATGTCAGTCACACCTCAGAAACTTGTATTCCTGCAAAAGAGTGAAAAGCTGACCACTTAAGCTATGGAACAGTTGCATGACAGCGTGCAAAGCAAATTTGTGTGTGGTGGCAGCAGGCTGCTTGATTTGAAACCATGCATTTTACTGGGTGCAAAATTYAAGGAGCAGTACATGATTGCCACAGGTCTCTCCCTGACTGGGTGGTGTGTACTGGATCTCTCTGAAGAGGCCCTCTGCTCAAAGATGCTTTTAGGAAAAGTGTTAATTCTCTATAATGAGAAAAAAATGCACCAGAAAGACAGGGAAGCATRGCCACAACGAAAGAAAAGAGAAACTATCAATTTCACTCATACTAACAGAAATATGCAACAGTACCAAACCTGACATGCCCACACACAAAAAACAAGAGTGTGGAGTAACAGAGGGACCTCAACACAAAGAAACCACATGAAACCACGTGGTTACACTGAGAGATCTCCTCCATCACTGAAAAAAAATTTACTTTTGATTACCAGAAACCTGCCAGTGCCTAAGCACCATTTTTAAGCTCTACCTGCTCTTGTGAAATGGAAGCTCAGCATCAGTAGAGTTGCTAGTTATTTATGATATTTTTGCTAAAAAACTGCAGGGTGCTAAAGTGACAGAGGTCCTGCACTGTCTTACGTAGAACAGGCTGTTTTAGAAAGAATAGATGTTGCTTCCTATTTCTTTGGGTGTATCCTTTCAGTGGAGGAGAGACTATTTCCTGTTCTTTTTGTTACAGAAGAGCTTAAGCTAACCAAGCACTCTTTAGAGCACATAGCAGATTTAAAAAACACAAGCCTGTGAGATTGTTAGATGTCTTTCAAACCACAGATGGTTATTTGAATTGGGTTTTGTGGGTTTTTTTCCTGTGGTAGCAGTTTCTTGCACACCCTGTCTGCAGTGGTGATGGTTGAGAATGCACAAGCTGCACAACACTGCCTGTGCCGTGTTAGTAAGAAAGGATGCTAAGCCTCTTACATTAAAGGTTTATCTTAAGGAAGAGTTCTCACTTGGAGTTAGGAACTGCCACCCAACAAGTTTATGACATCAGTAAGCGTGTTTTCTTCCCTGAAAATCTTTTATTTCAAGTGACACATCTWGGAATTACAGACTCATGGAATTGTCAAGATTGGAAAATACCATTAATTCAGCATCACCATTTTCACCACTAAACTGTATCCCCAAGTGCCCCATCCATGYGTTTTGAACATTTCCAGGAAYGGTGATTCCCCAGRCAGCACRTTCCAATGCCTCACCACACTTTCAGCAAAGAAATTTCACCTAATTATCCAACCTAAACCTGCCCYGGCCCAGCCYGAGGCCGTTCCCTCTGCTCCTGTCCCTGTGCCCTGGAGCACAGCCCGACCCCCCCGGCTGTGCCCTCCTGGCAGGAGCTGTGCARAGCCACAAGGSCCCCTGAGCCTCCTTTGCTCCAGGCYGAGCCCCTGCCCAGCTCCCTCGGCCTCTCCTGGGGCTCCGTTCCCTTCCCGGCTCCGTTCCCTKCCCTGGCCAYGCYGCAGCCCCTCCATTCCCCGGGTGAGGGCCCAGAGGTGCCGCAGCCCTCGAGGTGCGGCCTCAGCAGGGCCGGCACAGGGACGGGCCCTGCCCCGCTCCTGCTGCCGCCCCAATCCCCTCACCCTGGTCCTCAGTGAAGAAATTAAGCAGGGCTGGCCCAGGTACAAACTCCTGAGGAGCCCCAGGAGTGCCTAGTCCCAGCTGGTTGTCACTCCACTCCCCACTACTCTCCGGCCCAGCCATCCAGACAGTTCKTTACCCAGGGAACACTTGACCTCTCCAGATCATGAGCAGCCAATTTCCCCCTAAGAATCCTGTGGGAAAGGCTGTCAAAGACTTTACTAAAACCTCCAGAGCCTCTCCCTCACCCCCTAGATAGATCATATTGTCATAGGAGACCAGATCAGTCGAGCAGGACCCACCTGCCATAAATCCAAGCTGTCTGGGCCTCATCCCCTGGTTGTCCTGCCTATGTTAGCACTCAAGCTGATTTTAGCAGCCGCTAGTCAAAAAAGTGTTAAAAGACAGGCCCAGCTGACGCAAAGGGTTTCTAATAAAAAACAAAACATGCTCAAATAAAGGGTAAGAAACACCATTATCCAGCTGGGAGGGAGATGTGTGGGTGGCAGGGAAACACTGACTGACTGACTGACTCCATGKGAGGTTCCCTAGAGCTGGGAGAATTTCCGTGAGATGATGAGGGTTAGTTAGGAAACCTGAGAGAAGGGTGAAAGAAGGAAGTATCCTCTAGTAAACTGGAGGATGTGAGAGCTCACCACCTTTGCTGCAATGGGCTGTGGCTGGCCAAACTCTCTGACTCGCAGCCTTGCTGCTTTTAAACTGGGACAACATCAGATGTCTCTGATTCTTAGCAGAACATCTTTAGTCCTGGAAGGATAGAGGGAAACATGGGTGGCATGGGCAGATATACCTGCATGTAAASTGAAATTTCTGGTGTTCTGTTCTTTGTTCATCGGACTGCTCACTCAAAGTAGGCAGTTGAGAAGAAAAGTTGTTTTGGGATGCTCACTGCTTCTACGAGGGAATCATCTTAATAAATGCAAAAGTGGTTTACAGTCACTCRGTTGTTTGTTTTTTGGGKTTTTTTTTTCCATAAGATCAACAGAAGAGGCAGGCTCTAGGACAAATTACAGTCCCAAATTTGCTGCAGCTTAAGGGTGATGAAGGTCAYAGAAAATGGTGCTTTGTGGTAGAGACCAGTCAAGGTCCAGCTTTTGGAAGAAAAAGGCTGTGTGGTCTTGAGAGCTGGTGGGGTTTGCACGATTTCAGGACACTGAATGTATGAYGGAAAACACCAAAGTGAATACAGAGATCCCGTGGGATATGTATCACTAAACAGAACCAGGCTTTGCCCAGCTGGAGATGAAAAGTAGTGTCCTATACCTCACAAACTCTTACAGAAAGTCTGCTGTGCTCTACGTACAGCTAGAGCTGATAGAGCTGATCTGCTGACTGCCTCACTGGGACCTGTGTTTGGCTGTTCTTTTGCCTAATCATTTCAGGTTTGTTTGCCTCCTACTTCTGTGTGCTTCACACTTAATTTACAAGTGGCTAAAAGCCAGTTCCTGTGAGAACTTAGTCCCTTTGCAGACGTTCTCAATTATTTATGCCTTTCTTCAACAGTGAGTCTATTGTTCTTCTGCCCTGTCTGCAATGAATCCTTGTCTCCTCTGTGTGAGGAGTATTCTCTGTTATACAAGGATGCTCCATTATTTTTTTGCAATAGCTGGTCTCAAATTACCACGAAGCTAGACAGTTTTTGTAGGTGATGATTTAAAGAGATCTTATTTGGAGCACATAACTATGATGCAGTGGGCAGAGTAATAACTTTTACAGGAAAGAATGTACATGGGGGAAAGGAGTGACTGATGCCCCACTAAGCTGCAAACATTTCYTAGATTATTCATAGAAAATTAATATAGTGGTGCAAATCCCAGTTGTTTTAGGGATAGAAATGATTAATCTGTTTTCTTCTGCTTTCGTCTGTATGCAGTATCTGTTTTCACTTATCCTCGTAATATTCTCCACAGGTGACTCGGTCTCTACCTTTCTTAATTGCTTTAATTAATGTGTTTTCCTTCTCCTGTCTTGAAAAATGTTGAGTTTTGTTAAGCACGAGGCCATTCTCCCTGTGCCTACTAGCAGACAAGTTTWTTATTGATCACACATGGTGCTTCTGCTGTGTCTTTCTCAGAATTGTCTGTTGAGATTTTTGCTTGATCTTGTTCAGCATTGATTGCTACAGTGTGCTCCAGTTAAATGTAGAACATTCCTCTTAGCTGTTGTATTACAACTTCTCCCATTTCATTCTTCTTTTTAAATAGTTCTTTTAGTCTTACCTGTCTCRTTCAATCTGCT
This sequence comes from Cardinalis cardinalis, assembly GCA_014549065.1. Lineage (NCBI taxonomy): Eukaryota > Metazoa > Chordata > Aves > Passeriformes > Cardinalidae > Cardinalis > Cardinalis cardinalis. The sequence continues at coordinate 207,299 of JACDOX010000373.1, forward strand.
CTCCTTGCTTGTCTTCAGATAGCTTTCCTCAGCTGCTTTTTAGCTTTTGTTACAATTTCTATTAAATGTCTTCTTTGTGATTGAAACATTTATGCAAATTTTCTACTCTGTTCACATTGAGTCCTTATCTAACCAAACCATCCTTCCTTCTCTTGTCTTTCTCAGACTGAAAACTGAGGGAGAAAAAACTTAACAGGACATCCGTTTTTTCACAAAGGATTAAAAAAAAAGGAAAAATCACATGCATGTCCTACTGGACAATGCTGAAAGTCATCCTAAGAGAGCTTTAGGYAAGGAATAGTGATACAGATGGCAGAAGGTACAACAGGATGGTAAATGAGCACAAGTATATTTTAGGTCAAAGGTTATCTTTCCCTTTACATTCTTAACTACAAATAGTTCACTAAATAAAATTATCTAACCATTTCTAGCAGAGAACCTCCTATTTGCTTAATTCTGCCTGTTGCTCAATGGAATATACTCTGTATGGGTCTCTTGCTGGCTATGCCTTCTGTCTTTAAATCTCTAAAAATAATTATGGGACCATCCTTTTTCTGCCTATTACTAAGTTAAGTGAGTCTTACAGAGATAAAGCAGAAGGGGAAAATCATCATCCACAGTCATCAAAACCAGGCAGAATTTTTGGCACATATGTATACACTTATGCTTAATAATAGGGTTGGGGGGGGGGCGGGGGGGAGCGCGGTTCTTCAGCTTTTGAAGCCAGTAAAATTGTCCCAGAAGCAATCTTAATGTGGCTAAGATGGAAATTCTCCATCCTAGCATTCTCAGTTTGCTTATTTTGCCATGTGGAAGAATGAAACTGGTGAATTTGAGTAGGGATATATATGGGTTAGGTATCTTGGCCTTCTTCTGTGCCAAAGCACAAAATTAAAATGAGGAGTCAAAGCACCTTGGAGTAAAAAAAAAACAATCAGAAATCATGTTGGGATGCCTCTCTAAGAGTTTGACTGTTTATTTCTCAAGGTTGGGATATGGGCGGACAAACTTAAAAATCTCTGCTCTGTTTGCAAACAACAGGTGACAGTTTTGAATTACAGTGTCCCTACATATACAACCTGGTGTAACAGAACACATGACTTTCTAAACATTTCAATATTTTTTTTACTTTCTAAAAGCAGCGATGCTTGACTGCAATGTAATTCCTTCTGGGACCTCTGCCTGTTGAAATTAGCAACAATTTTTGGTGATTTCTTTTAACCTTCATGCAGGGTGGTTCTCTCACTGCTCATCTATGGGCCTGTAATGTGTTGGTRCTTTGCAAAGGTGTGTTCACAGTTTTCAAAAATACACTCGTCAGTGAAATGGAAGAGCAGTGACACAGCTGTGTCTGAATAGGAGACTGTTCACAGGAAAAACCTTGCCCACTGGTGAAAYTACTGTGTCAAAAATGTTTTCAAAGGTTGAAAAGGTATTAATRTCAATGCTGTAAAAGCACTGATACTGATGTATGGTATTTTCTTGCCCACAGCCAATAAATTGTGAACTTTCTGTGGTAGGCTCAGTCTGTTTTGCAGCTACAAACTGTTGTTTTTTAGCTGCTGAAAACCTCATAGTGAAAAGTTTGTGACATGATGACATTAAAAAAAGAGGAAGGAGGTGAATGTTGCTTTGTCCTAAGTAAGTGAATCAGAAAGTTTCTTCTTCTGCACCAGTAGATTTTAGTAGTTTTTTTACTTTTTTTCTTTCTAGTCGTTTAGGAAACTTGTCTCTGAAAGCAAGGAATTRAAAAGCTGTGATATTTTTCCCTATAATCTGGGTAAAAACACTGATCCTTTTTAACTCRGACTGTAGATTTGCTTCAACTGCAGTAAAAAGAAGTCTGTGTGCTAGGAACCTTGAGATCCCTGTGTTTTAGGAGGTCAGGAAAGCAAAGTGACCAAAAGAACTCCAGATTCAGACACTAGCTCTTCATAAAATTATATAAATTGCCCAGGTTTCATGCATCTTCTGTTATATAATTCTCTGTTTTGAAAATGAACTTCAGCCTTGTTGCCTTGAAGCTGCGGGAAGAAAGCATTAATTAGCAAGAACAATGTAGTACAGTTTAATAATGTAGAAGTCAATGAGGTATTAATTCATTGAAATCCAAACAAAACTCCTGAAAAGTCAACCAAAAASGGGTGGAAATGGGTGGGAAAGAGTGGAAAACAAGGCAATGATTTATTCTTATAATTTGCAGTGAAGACATGGAAAAATACCATGCCCAGCACATGCACTCAGCAGAAATCTGTCTTTAGAGAGAGACACAGGGGAAAAAATATTGTCTGCTGAGCTAACACATTGCTTAATCAAGATTTCACAAGCAGAATTCCTCCTTGCCACTTGGAGAGTGATAAAATTTTGGCTGAACACATCTGACTATTGTAGAAACCTAAGCTAAGAAACTAAGCTTCTGCAATTATGTGACCTGTCTCCCTTGATTATTAAGACATTTTAAGCTTCCCATGGATTTCAAAACGGGGACAAGAATCTTGTAGATGAGTTTCCACATAGGGAGAAGGTASAAGAAAGTGAGCATGCTAATTATGGTGTCCCGTTTAACACCACATCAATTTGAGTTCTTTTCTATGTAGCCATCAGCAAGACTTAATCACAGGTATGTCGATCAGAGAGAGATGTGRATCATTTAGATCAACACTCCCTTACTGTCTTTTCATCTGGGAAGGGAGCTCTCTGAAGGCAAAAAAATAAAATAATCAGAAAATCTGGTGGGCAGTAGAGAGTTATGAGTTGGAATTCCTGAGATGCAAGTAAATAGGAGAAGTAATGATGGCTCACTCAGTTTTGCTGTCTCAAAGACACATCTATTAAACTCAGTCTTCTGGATGTAAAAACAAATCACAGATGCCTTTTCCGGTTTTAAACTGCTAAAAGAACTTGAAACCTGACTTTGGAGTCACTTTTGGCCTATTTGATCTCATTAAATTATGAACCACAGCCCATGTGTTCTCAGCTGGAGCCTCCAAACTCCTCAGTGAAAACAGACAGCACTGGAAGATCAATCTTAAAAAATAATAAGTTTCACTCATGAAAGAAATCCTAGCAATTGTCCTTTATTTTCTAGGTTCACAGAGAAAATTTGCACTCTCTCTCTGAGTCAAGCGGGAGGGGGAGTACTTTGAAAACAGTCAGTTTCTCATTGCCAACATCATAAGTAACAACAAAAATGAAAGTTCTTTAGACTTTGCTCATATATCACCTGTAGTAATATGACCTGAGCTTAAGTAAATACCTGGATTGATTAATTAGAGAAATAGAATTCATTTATTGGAAAAACGAACTAGGGGTATACAGCCCTGAGCAACACATTTGTCAGACACAAAATTAATGAATATAGCCATAATTTTTGAGAATAAGAGTCTGAGATGTAATTATTTCATTAATGTTCCAGCCCTAAAGCTGCAGAGGCTCAGAATGGATTCCATAGCAGGKTAGCTGTTTTTCTAATATTTAAAAGTACAGGCTTCCAGAGAAGTCAGTGAAACTCTTTAGTTACTTCAGYCGCATCTGTACTCTTCAAGCATTTTTTGATTTTCCTGTGTCATTTTTTTATTTGGGAGGTCAAGATAAATTTTGCAAGTATCTTGATTTATGTTGTCAAGTAAAATTTAGATGTGTAAGCAAAACTGAAAGTTTCCATTATCTCTCAGCCATCTCTCTATGTTTAGTCAGAGCAAGCTAAATAATCCAGATCTTACAGTAGTGCTGTACTTTTGTAGTAGTGCTCATTGTGCTGATTCAAACACAGCAAGGTTGGAAATAAACATGTTTGCAAGCTAATATGTTTGTAAGCTAATATGTTTGTAATGTAATAGGGCTAATTGTGAACTTTCTGTGAAAAAGTTTCATCAGAGATGCTAAAGAGCCTTGATGGATGRTGCTTCTAGGCTCTAAATGCCATTCAAAATGCCAGTCTTGATCTTACAGCTGATCTGCTTGCCTCCTGTGAGCCACAGATTGTGCCAGCATGTCACAGATAACCATCTCGTGTCAGAGCTGGGATCATTGTTGTCTCTTGTCAGGTGGTTTTCAYCCCGTGTCTCTGATAAGTGAAAGGGCTTATCAGGTCTGATAGCATCCTCTTGACAGAAGTTGATCAAAACACTGTGARTAGTGGGTGCTGCTTTGGACATTTCGGATCTATTTTAGAGCATCATGGTGATCAGCTCGGGCAGRCCACTAAAACATTTGTGAGGGGATATTCCTGAAGGAAAACTTTCCTTCCTTTCTGTGGAAGTAGAGCTAGAACTGCACCAAAAGACTCTTTGGTATGACAGTAAAGATACACTGGAATCCCCCAGAGAAGCTTGGAACAAGCATAAAAAGGTGCCAGAGGAAARCAGGGGTAATAAATATTGAAAGCTCTGACATCTGCAGCTCATTGTGTCCCATGAAAACAAGGCTAATCTCTTCACCAGAGAAGCCACAAAAACTGGATTCCAGCATGTTGAATTGATGGGAGATTTCATCACCGCATTCAGCGGGAAGAACAATATTGCTGAGGGCTTGCAGTCTGTTAGAGTCCCTCTGTTTCTGTCCAAATGTGCTTGGTGGAGCTCAGGTGATATGGACAGGCATGAGGAATATTCCAAGGGGCATGTGGGCTTGCAGCCTCAAGTGGAAAAGTTAAGACTTTATGGTCTCTGCCAGGATTTTGATAAGTGACTCACCCCAGGAGAGCCTGAGGGCACGGCAAAGTCTTCTGTTGCGAGTTTATAGTTACATCTTGTTGAACATCAAAAATATTAGACACCAATTTTGCCTTTTCTATGGATTTTTAGTGATGTTACTGAATTCGTAATACATTAATAAACCCACGTGAATTCTCCGCGGGTTTTGAAACCATTTTGTGCAGGATTCATAGAATCCTTTTATAGAACAGAGGYTCTGTGCACTCATACTGCTGTATGTTGTTTGATTTCAAGGCTATGAATTTGTCAGCCTGTTTATTAAATGTCAAAAAGTGCCTCGTCAAATAGTTTTCTTAATATGCTGTCACTTCAGATTCCTGACAGAAATTATGAGACTGTGGGAGGGAAGTCTATTATCTCACAATTCACCTTTGTTTGGCAATGTCAGTGTTGATCCATCACAGAATACTTATTYTGAAACCCTGAGGTTTTTGAAAAGCATAATAAATTTCAAAATTCTGTGTACTCAGCAGTTTTCTAGGTTGTGGTAYCTTACTTGATTTTTCAACAAGCTGCACTTCTACCTATAACTTATGAAATGTGAAAATCAGTTTGATTTTCTGGGAATTTGGAAGACCACAATACCCTTATGTAGGACTTCAAACCCAGTCAATTCAGAGTTATAGATAACGATATGACTTTGCAAGTGCAAAATTTGAATTGGGAGCCTGTGATCAAATCCAATTGCACAGAGAGACATCCCTTTCCAAATTTGGTTTCCATATAGGCACTGTCCTGCTGAAAGTGAGCTGTGAATCTCCAGGGCCTCAGCAAACTCTGGCACTATGCCCTCCATTGCCACACTAATTATGAGTTACTCCTTCTAGTATTCATTTGCGTCACATTTAACATAGGTGTGGCATGTAGGTCAGCAGAACTGCCTTGCCTGTGGGGCCCAGTAATATATTTTTTCCTCAAAAACAGTTTTGGTTTTTTTTGGTTTCTTTTGTTTTTCTTAGCATAAACTGATTGCTTAAGATTTGTCTCAAAAATGGTGGAAAAACAACAGTAAGGTAAGATTTTGATCTAAGTTTTTTAAGCCTGTAGCCACACAATTTAAAAAAATATGTTCAGAAAACAGAGGTTTGGCTTACTTATGAATGTTAAGAAATATTTCTTCAAAGCAGAAAATCTTAAGAAAAAAATACCACCCTGCTCCCCTATACTAAGTTAACACACATCTATAATATGTGATTATGTATATATCTATAATATTAGTTTGGAGGAGGTAATATAACAGGGTTGAAATGAAAAATAATTATGTTTGAATAAACATATATTGGCTTTTCATTCTCATCTGCTTTGAGAATTTTTATGCTGCAGATCAGTGGCTGAATCAAATGGAAAGACACATGCCTCTGATCAGCCAAAAAGGAGGCTGCACTCATTAAATATTCAATTCCAAGTAGGCTCTCCCCGAAAGCAAAATAATATAATACTGGATCTGAATTTGTTCACCAGCTTTTCCAGCTATGACTGAGTGTGGGCTGAATCATGACAGTTCTCCTCATTGTTATGAAAGCTCAAAACATTTCTAAAGAGCTGTTTTCCGTCATGAAAATTGATGTTCCCTCAGTGTCTTCGGTTGGCAAACCATCACTTCTGGAGTATTGTTTCCCGTGGGTTAAATTTTAAATAAATCATGACACTTTGTCAGTTGGCATCAGCCTTGCTTGCAGGGTGCCTGTTTGGAGCTGCATTTCTGACTCCTCATCCCTTTTCTCCCAGGTTTTTACCTGCAGGATGTACTCCACAGAGATGTGATACYTCTTGTTTCTGCTCATCTTTCTGATTCATTTCCACCACATCTAACAGAACTTGGTTTTTATTACCTGGCAAGAACAAAAATATCTTTCCAACTGGCCTAGCTATTGTGATCATGTCCTTAGCAATGCATGGGAGATGGAGAGGAGCTGAGACATCTGTGAGGCTGAAGTGATTCCCTCCTGCTCGTGAACAGATGGGAGGTGGTTTCTGTGCAGGCTCACAGAGCAAAGATTCACACAAGATGCCTAATATTACAGAGCTTCTTTAAAAAATCATAGTTCTTTTTAAATCGTAATTCTCATAAAATCAGTACTCGTTCGAAATCATAATCACATCTTCTTTTAAAATCTCAGTGACAACATAATTTTCCACAATGGGATTGTGAGTGTATTTGCAATGAGTGTAAAAATTACACAATTTTGAGAGAAATAAAGCAGACTGTTCACCTTCAGGAGCCTCTTTGATTAGGAGAACAAGCATTGGACATGGAAATAATATTTTTTTTTGTGTGTGTGTAGGGAATACTGAGGCTACCAGTGCAGTGAAAGACAGTTTTCTTGCTAAATGTTTAATTATTAAGAGGCAGAGCCTTGTTTTGGCTGCATAGCAATTGCTGTCTCTTCTTAGGGGCTGTCAAGAGATARGAAACTGCCACGAGGCTCTAAAATTATATTGGAAGAAAAGGTGGTTTGTTAACCAGGCAGGTCTGGCAGCAGCTGCCTGTGACATCCATGGGAGCTGCAGTTCCAGASTGGACGGGCTGTAGGTCACTGTGACACCCACATCAAAAGGAAAGGAATTATAAAAGGGTTAAAAAAAGGGATWATAAAATGGTTAAAGGGTGCACTAATGATGCATCTACTCCAGTCAAAAGAATTGGCACCCTTGCTAAGAGCATTGTGCATGAAAGATGTTGCTGATCAAATTGTTAGATATGGTTATTTTATATAAATGTATAAATATAAATATATAAAATATATATGCACATTCATATTCACACTTACACCTACTTTATATTTACTGGATAGTTATATTCATATAACTATAACCAATTGAAATAGTTATAGTTATAGTTATAGTTATAGTTATAGTTATAGTTATAGTTATAGTTATAGTTATAGTTATAGTTATAGTTACTTTATATATTTATACTTTATTTTTTTGTTTGTTTCTATTTTTAATGTATAGTTATATATTAAACAATAATTTTATATAAAAATATGTCTATATATAGTTGTAATATAAAATAGCATAATTTTAATGTGCTGCAGAAGACCTAAGAGAGAAAGGATTATCCTAGACATGTCTGATGTACACATAATGTGCTGTGCTGAAAATCAGCCTGGGCTATACAGTTGGGCTTTAATTCTATTGGGTATTGCCATGCCAGGAGGATCTGAGCACTCATAAAATGATTTTTCAAAGCATCCAACTGTTTCACATAATCTAAAGCACCTTTCTAATAAAACAGATTATTTACAATTTTTTTTTTTCACTTGTAGTTGTGACACTGCAAAAGACCATTTGGTTTATGAGATATCTTGGGTTTTTTGAAACAGGCTGTGAGATTGTCCAGCTAACTGTGTGCTTTACCAAACCCATCCCACTGGGTATAATATTTCTCATTTACCTCATGGGCAGAAGGCTTCTGTGACTGTAACTGTACTATTCTGGGACACAAAAGTTTTATTTTTAAATGCATATGAAAAGAAGCAGAACACTCTTTATAATTATCCCTTCAAAACCTGAAATTACATCTTTGTCAGCTTTCACTTTTCTTTCACAGAAGASACAAAAACAATCATTAAAACAATTTCCACGAGAAGATTACAATTCCTGGATTTAGTAACTGAATTTCAGGTGAGAAAGGAAATTACKTTCATGGTGATAGCAAAATGTAGAAATACAAAAAAAAAATCTAAGTCTCTGAAATTTGGGTCAGCATAAGCAGAAGTATACCAGCCTCACAATCCTTAATTCAGTAGATGGGAGCATTTTATTTTAATTATTTTCTTGTGCTGTTTGTACCAGTGTAAAATCAAGAAATGAGAACTCAGTAGGAAAATAACTCTTGGATCAAAACTATAYATTTACATTACAGGTTTTATGGAAAATGGGAATGTAACCATTTCATGCACAATTTTTACTTCTATTACTTCTCCTTTTTTTTGTTACTAATGCCCCCAGAATTGACATTCAGAAGAATTTTTTTTGAGAGGGGAAGATTATTTATAAATTAATTGCACAGTACTTACATGGCATATTTTGTTTAAAAATATATTTGAAGAGGTAATTTTTTTGTATCTCTAAGGTATAATTGCAATTCATATGAATATGTTCATTCAGAGATGAGAAAATAACATGGTGAGGAAGTTTAGGATGTCTTTATGGATTTCAATTTGTGAAGAGAAATTAAGAAAATAAATTTAAATAAAGTTTCCTCAGCCACCTCATTCATGCTTACACTGGGCACCACCAAGTGCAATATATATCTGAATTCCTGTAGTATTATCTTAAGGGACARTGTGGTTTTGGATTAATAAAATTTGTTTGGATACAAAACCARTGGAATGTGGCTGTGTGTTTGTGCATARATATAAACATATATTTATATATGTACTAACACACATAAATTACACTTTGGAMTATGTAGCTCAGATTTAGGAAGAAATCTTGCCCTTTCTAAATGCAGTGGAGCTTATTGTGTTGATTTCAAGAGAAGCAGAACTGAGTCCATCTAAACTAATATATCTCTTTACAATAGAGCATGTGGGAGTCTGTAGGGGTTTASCAAGACAAAAATGTTGACCAATTTGTAATGGTAAACAAGTATGATTTTAATTATCTGTTTGTTGAGGTTGTGGGTGGATATTTTGGCCTTGCATTCCGCCTTTTCTCTTCAGGCATTAGCCACATTTCAAAGGGGCTATTGTTTAAGTATATTCGTGATGCAGTTGCTGACAAAAGGAACGCTGTATTTCACTATTTCTGTGCTTATTTACACTCTGTGTAAGCATATTTTCRTCCTAGCTGTGGCATGCCAGGTCAGTTAAATAGGAATTTCAGGGTCTGCCTGGAGGTGGAAAGCATAATGACCAATCATCATCCCCATGAGCCTTCCACTTGCTCTGGCAGCTCAATTGCACACTTAGTGCTGTGCTGTCATTGGCTGCTACATAGACAAAACCTCCCCCTCTCCCAGGCAATTCTAGCCCCCCAAAGCTGTTTTATTGTTTATTGCAAGTAAAACCTTTATCTGGACCTAGTAAGGTCCAAGTTTTACCCAGTTTCCTTATACACCCTAATGTGGTGACCAAGTCCCAAATCCCTGTCTGTCTTGAAACGTCTCTTATTCCAGAATGTAAACAGAAGGGTAAATCTGTGCAAAAATTCAGTCCCACATTTGTGACTGGCCCTCTTGGGAGCTTTGGTTAGTGSGTGTTTACAGATATCCATATTTCAGAGAAAGTTCCAGGTGATTTTCTTTAAGCTTGGTCTGAGCTGTAGAGCAAGATTCTCTAAGGTTCTGTAGCCCAGCCCCAGGTTTACCTTAAGTGCAATTGAGGCAGTCCAATTAAGCACAATTTAAGTGCATCTCTGTAGKTTCTGGCAGCTTTTTAATGCATTGTATTTAGCATAATGGAACATTGTATAATTTCACCTCTTTAACCCGAGGGCTGCTTGAAGGAAACAGAATTACTTTCACTGCAACATCTGCCAAGTCTATTTGGGGAAAAGAACAGAGATCTGTGCGATGGCTCTAAATAGACCTTGGTGTTTACCAGCAAAGAGAATTCTGCTCCTGTCTCTCCACCACCTCTGTGTGGAGAGTAAACCCAGCTAAAGGAGCTCAACACACYTCCTAGTTCCATACCACTTCTGCAGTAATTAAAGTAGCTTACAAAAAATTTCCTTAGTACCTTCTTTTGTAGGAGGTCTGCCATAATACATGGAGCATATTTGTGAAAGAGGAAAATACTTACCATGCCCTGGTAATTAAAAAAAAAAAAAAAAACAAACTTACCATGCCCTGGTAATTAAATAAGAAAAAATACTTACCATGCCCTGGTAATTAAATTAAACAGGAATTAAATGTCTGCAAGGTGCTGCCAAGATGCCATTGCTATTCTTGTTTTTGAAAGGGGAAGCTGGGGCTCTATATGATCTGCTGTCTTCCTGCAAGACATGGATCAATCCAGTACTGGGAATATATGTTTTGATTAGCACTATGGGCATTTTGGTTGTTGTAGAAGAGATTTTGAGGACTAGGTTTTTAATTGGACACATTTAACTCCTTCCTTGCTTACTATTGTCTTCCTATTTTTTTTCTGAAAATATGATTTCCTTTGAACTTTTGTAGATTCTCCATGAATAAAGGAAATTCATTAATAACTTTGAAATAGTCCACACCAGCCAACTGTGCACAATACCACAAGRATGTGGGTTTTAGGAAACAAAACTGAAACTAAACAAATACAAATKTATGGAGGAGGGAAGTTTATTATGCATTGATCACATGCAAAAAGTTACATTTTTAGCTKAAAATTATAAATTTATGTTGAGTACCTGAAAGGAAACTGTGACTTGTGCCTTAAYGTGAAAGTGGAACTTGAGGAAAAATCAGTTTCTAGYGTGGAATATTTGCAAACTACCTGTTCACCCATGAACTGCACCAATTATACCCAAGAAAGAGCTTGTCTCCTTTTAGCATTACTTTGTTCRGGCTATAAATTTAAACAGTGGCCTGAAATCAAGCAAGTTCCCATGTCATATCMAGTTCCCTTGACTCACACCAGCACAATTATTCCTAAACTGCTAGGGACTTACTCAGAAGGCTCACAGAAGTGTGGTAGCTTGAAAGGTGCTTTTTACAAAGTGTGCCTCCAGCAAAAGTGTCCCACTAAATTAATTTTTTATTGAAGCTAAGAATAGTTTAGRTATAATCCTGCCTAGGGGCAGGGATAAAGGAAAGAAACATCTCTCGAGCCCTTATTTTTACCTGTGATTCTATTATTAAAATGTCCAAGTTTTACTGGAATTCAATATGCATATTAAGATGCAAACAACCCGAAGCCTAAATGCTCATTTTACAGCAGCTCAGACTTTGAGGTGTTATTCACTCAGGTCTCAGAGGAAAATGGCATGATGTGCTAAAGCAGTTCAAGTACACTTTGTGCAGATCCAGGGTTAATAGAGAACTTCATTGATTTATTTTAAGAAAATATGAAAGAAAAATATGTTTAGGCTTTCCTATGACAGCATAAGAAATGTTCAACAGAGATTTTTTTCCAGCTAAGGCATCCTTCTTCCAGTAATTCTGTTGGGGGAAATAAGTGGAAGGGGTAATATATCAGAGGAAAAATTCTGAGAAGGGTTGTGAAGTGTTCAACAAATTTATTAAGGTCTTGTTTAAATTAGCAACACTCTAGAGTCACTACTAAAATAACACAAACAGAAACAAAAAGCTGCATCCCAGGACCCTGCTGACTTTCTGAAAGCAGCGTTGTGTTCTTGTTCCATTCTAAACTGATGCATCATTTAATTTTCTACCACCAAATAAAACAA
>JACDOX010000373.1:226129-268191 GCA_014549065.1 Cardinalis cardinalis
GGAAAGGAAAGGAAAGGAAAGGAAAGGAAAGGAAAGGAAAGGAAAGGAAAGGAAAGGAAAGGAAAGGAAAGGAAAGGAAAGGAAAGGAAAGGAAATGGAAAAAATGTGTCCAAAGTGCTGGGTAAAGGCAGAAAACCTTCCCCATGTATTAAGAGTGTTGCTACATGGAAGTCATGAAGGGTTACAACACTTTGTTCTGGCAATGCCTTGGGTAGGTGCAGTGTCCGGCTTAAAACAATAAATAAAGGGCTTGGCATGGAGGAGATTTGGGGTTGGCTGTGTCAGAAGTGATTTGGAACATGCATTTTTGCAAGAATTGAGTATTCCTGGCCCAGGCAAGAGAAAGCAGGTTGAAAGAATGAGTTTCTCTGTGGCTCTGATGACTGGGGAACTGAGAAGTTCACTGCAGAGACAATAATTAGTTCTCCGTTATCCAGGACGGGTAGGGACACAGGTAACTGGCAGAGCAGGAGGATATGGATAATTACATGATAGGCACTCAATTGCTCAAGCCCTGCACAGACTTTATTTCATCAGACTTGTAAATTGGAGCAGTGGGAAGCACAGGGGAGAGATTCTCCAATTTTCCAGACTTCTGGCCTTGGGTGTTTCTTAATTAATTAGTATTATAAAAATTGTAATTTGTATGATGGGAGAAGTTATTTGTCTGAATTTCTTATTATCAGAGGACCTTTCTTAAAAATAAACAGCACCCATATAAGCATGTTTGTACCACACTGCTCTTCTGCTGAGGGCATAATGGATTCAGCATGATATAAAGCAGTTTATGTCCCTAGTCTCCAAATACAGAAATTTTCTATTTTACTGTATGAAAAGAACAGCTACATGACAGACAGAGTCTATCAACAACAACAAAAAAWATCTGGTTAATTGTTAGGAAATTTAGCACCAGTCCCTAGAYAATTTATGTCTAAATCTTAACAGAAACATTCTCAATAGTAAATTGTTCATTAAACAATGAAGTTATATTAATGTGGTATGTTCCATCTCTGTATTATAGAGGACATGTTATATTATTAGACTGCTTTGTAATATTAGGTTGAATAGCTTCTCAAAGTGTCACCATCAGGAGGCTGAAACATCTGCTGTCAGCATTTTTATCAAATAGTCAATTTRTCAAACAAACATGGAATTTTTTTYCCTCCTTTTTCTTTTCTTGTGGTAYGGAAAATAGCCTATGACTGCACTGYTGATATTATTTAGTAAGTTCATTTAGTAAGGTAGACAATATTCCAGTGTGTGGAAGGGGAAGAACTGGGTAGGGAAAGAGTGAGAGGGACAAAAATTGAGAACTCCAGAGAAGAAGAAGAATGAGGAATGGCACAAAAGGCTTCCAGCATATTTGTTGAAGGAGTTACAAAGGTTAATGAAGAACATTGGAGGATCCCCACTTTTTGATTGAAATGAGGCTTCTCACTCCCAGTGGAAGCCTTAGTCACAGTACTCACACAACAGTTCTGCTTCTTCATTTCTATTTCATTTCTGAATCTTTCTTCTCTTCCCAGGTCATCATTTTTCCGAGGATGTTGTGCCTTACAAATGCATACCTTCTAATTTTTTCTCTTTCTTTCTTATTTTCTTCATTTCCCTAATCCAAACCTCCTTCACCATGCCATACCAAGCACAAGGAATCGCAGGCTTTATAATTTTAGGCACACATGAAAATGAATATTTGCTCTTTGACAACATTGGTGTCTGTTTCTCCATACTGTGTTATCCCAACTCTGTGTAAAACATGACCAACAGGACAACAATGCTGGGACAATACTATATGCAACAACTAAATTTTAATCACTTGAATGCTTTGATTTTATCCATAAYCTGCAAAGACACTAAATTTAACTCCCTCTAAATATGATTTCTTTACAGAAACAGTTACCCACTGTGTCCYTCAAATGCAACCAAATTCTTTCACCTTAGCTGACTTCCAGATCGCCAGATTTCTTTGTTGTGAAAGTATCACTTCCTGCCTCTTTTGCCCAAATTACTGATGCCAGTATCATTCCCATTTCTACTGGTCATAGCGGCATTGAAGACCAAGACTGAAAATCTGAAATTTTCCTCTAAAGGAGACTACAAGCAGAGATACGCACAAAAGTACAAAACTGAACGGGACTCATTTCTGAAACTGCAATTCAGTTGCCTAATGGAGTTTTTCACTTAAAAGATTCCCTTCAAAAATTGAGAGTTAGATGACAAGATTTTGATAGCTTTTTTTTTTTTTTTACAACAGGTTTTCAAAGCAGAAACTGAAATTCTGGTGGTTGAGAGTTACTTGGCAATTCCCTCCCCCCCAAAAAGGTGGCATGTTATCCCTTGCCTGTATTCCTGGCTCTGCTTCACTCACTTCTCTAAGAAACAGTGTCAAGGAACATGAACTGCATAAAGCACAACTTGGAAAAAACTAAAATAAGGATGGATTTAAAATTTAATCAAACYCTCTCAGTAATCACCCATTGCTGACAGATCTACAGCCAGTGAAAGGTCTATTTTATCTTCCTGCTAATGCTGATTAGTCCTTTTTAAGCTCTTTCAAGCATTTTCATCAGCACCAAGCCCTGGGGCTTTCAGCCCGTGTCTTATTTGCCACTATAGATTAAAACATTGCTGAATGTGAATTTGCCCCAGATTCATATATTCAGGCAGCCTCCATATTTAATTTAATTTATTCTTTGTTCCAGCAGTATGAATCATAGCCACTAAATTTTTAAATACTTTATTACTGACCCAAGTCTAGTCTGATTGACCTTCAGAATCTTAGAGGCTCTCTCTTTTTGGGATAAATGCTAAATTAAAATTATTAAAAAGACCATTTCACTGTTACAAATTTTCAGCTGGCCACTCTGCTCAGCACWGAACTTAGAGGTATAAGGTCTCCTAATTCAGATATCACTTGGTTTGGTTAATGAACATATTTTCAAATACAGATTTGTTGATTTGCCAGCTGTGGTGTATTCATTCTGCCCAGTATTGATGGAGAAGTATTTCCTACATTTGCTGAATCTACCTTAAGAATGAGAGATCTGRACAACCCAGGGGCTGACCTGAACATCTCAAACATGGGATGTTTCTAACTGTCAGTGCATGTTTCTAGATAGTTGATGAATTTAAACTTTGAAACATCCATTCTTGTTTATTTTATCAGTATAGATGCTTCAAAGCTGAGGCAATTTATTAATTTAAACTCAAAAACTTAGCTGTGAAAAAAGCAGTCTTTCGATTTTTGTTCGTTTCAAAGAAAAATAATGTATACCATGTACTCCTATTGAACACCTCTCCTGTGGAAAAAAAAAAAAAAAAGGGTTAAAGAATTGCACTAATTCAACCTGAARAAAGAGAAGGCTCTGGGGAGAACTTATTGTGGCCTTTTTATATATAAAGATTGCTGAAGAAGAAGGTAGAGACTTTTTACCAGGATCTGAGGTAACAGGACAAGGGGCAGTGGATTAAAATTGAAAGARGGTACATTTAGATTGGACATAAGGAAGACATTTTCCATTATGAAACACTGGAACAGGTTTTTCCAGAGAAGTTGTGGATGACCTGGAAAATGTTCAAGGTYRGGCTGGATGAGGCTTTGAGTGATCTGACCTAGAGAGAAATGCAGGAAGGGATGGCGGGTTGGAACAAATGATCTCTGAGTGAGTGTCCCCTCCAAAAAAACACCTTCTATTGCTTTATGATTGTGTGATCCTAACCCTAGTGACTGATGAAATTCACATATATTAGTATATGTGAATATAAGTGTATTATTTATAATAATACATACACATATAAGTATATTATTTAGTTATTTCATCATCATCATCATCATCATCATCATCATCATCATCATTATATTAATTTTTGTTATCTATTTATTTTATTATTCCATATTTATTATTAATAACTGCATATTATTCAGTTATTTTTAAAGCACAACGATTGCATTTATCCAGATTTAAGAAAATCAAYATTTTCACAGTSAAGTTAGTTGTAAAACAGCAAAGAAATCAACATTATTGCATGTGTTCCCAGAAGATCATTATCTAATATTTAATGCTGTAACTATTTTAAAAACTCATATATATTTTTTGTATTCCTTCAAAAATATGAATATGATATGCTAATTATTTCTGGAGAAAAGCTGTGAGCTCTTAGACTGTATATATATCCAGAAGGCATTTTGAAGATTTGTAAAAAACCCCAATATCTAAATCTTAAGACCTGTTGAAGCAAGGCAGTTGGCATTTGGAGAATTGTCAGGGTTTTCTGGATATGCTGCTTTTGGCCAAGTGAATTTTCCTGTCCGTGAGAAATCTGCTGGGTCGGACATGAACTCTTTACAGCAGCCTTAGACTGATAATACTGTCATGAGTTAACTTACACTTGCACGAGGTTATGAATTTTAGACTGTGAATGAACCTAATTTTGTTTGTTCTTAACCAGATTGTAGCAGCTGGGGTCAGCAGCRCTGCTTTTTAACCAGCTGCCAGCACAGTTACCTGGCTTGTGGTGTTCTGAGCAGTGGAGTGACAGACATTGTGCACACCTGTAGTTCTCTGGAGGTGAAAAATCGGGTTTTAACAGGCTGTGATTGCAAAGACATAAGTGGCATACCACTTCTTACCAAAAACTGGTGTTTTCCTTATCTCCTATTTTTCTTCCTGTTTAGAAAGTAAGTCTTTCAGGGAAGCAATGTCAGAACTAATGCTCTGTCTGCTCTGCAGAATATAACAGCACGTGGAATATTAGGCAGAATACAACAGGTTAGAAGTTTAGAAACATTTGCCTCACTTATTAACACATAATCAAAATGGCCAAAGCTACAGCTGATGTCAAGATTTTGCCAAGGAAAGGAARTCAGGTTAAAAGCTGGATCTACTAATTTGCTACTGGTCTACTCATTCAGTGAAGACTTATTCATGAGGGCCCAAAAAATTTCAGTGCAGGGTTTTAACAAACAGCTGGACCTCCATTTCTGAAAATTCTCCAGATTTTAAAGACTGTCTTTGTTATCGATCAGCTACAAAAATACTCAATCATTCAAAAATAATCAGTCAGATGTTTCAGAATACTGGCTTTATAAAAAAGAAATCAAAATATGCAATAGCGTGCTATCCCTTTTGCTAAAGGAAGTCTGCCCTCTAAATTCTTGAGGGTGCAGCTACTCTGGCAGCTGTCTGCTCCCCTCCTCCTCTTCTAGTAAGGCTCCAGTTTCAAAACGTGGCTATCAAATCCCAGGGCTCCATTATCCGTCTTGCTGGATGGCAGAGGATCAAAGAAGCTGCCTCTGACCCGGTGCTATGGGCTGTCATGTGTCCAGCTCTTCTTCCCTGGTTTCAGTCCCGCRGGGTGAGCCCTGTGGCTGCACTGTGCTGGTGCGCATCATTACTAGGAATACTTTTCCCTCTGATAGAATGGATAATTTGCCCAAACATTTACCCACAATTTCGACAACATAGGTTTCTACATGCTATTACCCATGTCTGCAACCACGCAAGAAAATAAGATTAAATATTAGCTACATTTGTTTCTGATCATTTAAGTTAYAGCTCTTAAACAAAGGCCAAACAGTTTTTCCTGGATTTCCATCAGCCTGAAGCTTTTAGCTCCAGGATTTCTCATTTGTTTCAGATCTCAGGCCCATACTTATCCTGCAGCCCTGAGAACCATGCTCAAGCATGACAGGACCACCTTAGGTTTCAAAAATCTTGAGGCCTTCACAGCAGTTTTATATGATATCCATAGGTTAAAAACAAAGCAAAGTCTATCAATGTGATGTGGCATTAGCTTTGAACTGCCCATCCAGATAAATTGCTTTAATTACCTCTGGTAATTGTGGCCTGAGAGACTTAAGTCCTTGTAATGATTCCTGCTGGAGATTCAGGAATTAGCAGGGGCTGCGGATCATTCCAAAGGAGAGATTTGCTTACAGTCCCTGTGTTTTGGATGCTAAAGGATTGAACAGTATGTAGAAACCGTCCCTTGCCAACTTGTTTTATCATGAGATAACAACCCGGGCCACACATAAGCCACTTGTGGAAATGCAGCATTAATATTATGGCCAAGAAGCCAAACATGTAGACAACGAGTATTTCCTGCAGTAAGAAACTGAAAGAAAAAAAAATAAGTAGGTAACATTCAAGAGAAATCTGGCTAGGGTACAGCAACTGGGACCAAAGAACAATCTGCTGCATTTTCTGAGTGACTAGCAAATACATATAATTTGGGTTGAATAATTAATAACCTRGGATATGAATCGGTGCCAAAGAGGGTTTTTATGAAACAAGAATCATGCTGTTACAAGAAGCTGCACCCTTTTTTTTTAAACAGCTCTTTACAAGATTGAAAAGTTTGAGGTAGAAAAAAAAGAAGTGGAAGCTGCCATTCTGCTAGAATAAGTGAAAGCATGTTCACCATTTATTTATTGCAATAAGGTAAAAGATAAAAGATCTCTATGTGCACATACACATTCATCTTACAATAATTGCTAGCATTTCATTAGGACATAGTTCYTTTGACTGCTGCATAACCATTAATCAACCAGAGTTACCTAAAGCACTTTACATGAAGTGATTTGGWTTTTATAAAGTGAAATTATTTTTCTTATTTCCTTTTAAATCAACATTATAATTAGACAGTAATTATAGAGCCCAAATTTTACATTATGAATTACAGTGTGTGGGTGTATGTATACTATTTTATAATAGATGTATAATGTCTGTATGTCCTTTGTGTAAATTAGACTGTATATTATATATGGTCATCCACTCAAAAAGTTAAGGAAAGGGTCTTTCAGGAGAAATTACTTTGCAAAGAAAATGCARATCACCACTGGGTGCCACTGTTCTTCCTTCTAGCCTGTCTCATCTATCACTGCAGAATGATTTTAGCAGTGAAGGCCATGATCCAGAGCCCATTCAGACAGTGATAATGCCCACAAAGACTTCAGCAGGACGTGATGAGAATCTAAAAGAACTCGGCCCCTCAACAGAAATGTGCCTGTTGCATAAGGATTATAAAATATGGAAGCTGTTTGTGCAACAAAAACTCTCTGGAATTTTATTCCACTGCTGTGCATGGGTTTTTGATGGCAGCAGCTTCCAGGAGATGAGTTAGTAAGCTGCTCCTGAATTCCTGAGAAGGCTGGGATAAATCTCTCCTGCTCAYTTCAGCAGAATCATGGGCAGGCCCCACTCTTCAGGCATCCAGTTCTGCACATCCAGAGGGGTGCTCACTTCAGAGCGCTCATGAGAAGCTGCAATCCTGTTTTCCATCCCTTCTAAGCTGCATCATTTGCTGTGCAGAAGCACCAGCACCCCCCTCAAGGAGGACTCACTGTGGCAGCAATTTAAGGATGCTGGCATTATTCTTCTCTTGGCTTCACTCTCCAATGGTAATATTGTTGATTTATGAAAGACTCAGAGTACTTAGATAAGCTATTTCCTGGCTCTGTGCCTTCCCTTTCTGTCTCTATAGAGCCCCAAGTTATGAAAGAGAAAGGGAGAGCACTGTCCCAAGCTTTTCAAAGTCAGGTGGATGCTAAATGCCTTTGGCATTTGAGAGATCTTTTCTGAATCCAATATTATCAAATGGTGCAACAAAGCTAGAAAGACAATGCTCAGAAGGACCTTAAGTAACCAAGGAATGTCAGGCCAGGCTTGTAAAGATTTTTATATGTTTGATAATCAMACAGCAGGAATTTTAAAGACTTGAAGGTCACTGGGAGGTAGATACACCCAGAGCTTCCTGGGCATTGGTGGGTTCAGCACTGGGGGCTCCTGTGTTTAAAGGGATTACCCATCMCAAGCTAGACACATAAATATCCCTGACAAACACAGGAAGGAGCCTTCACTTTAGAATGGTATTCAGGAAAGCCAATAAACCGAGTGGAAGTTTACTTAAATTCATCTTTGGGAAAAGCTGATAAAAGCTCTCAACCCYTAAAAGTGCATGCCTCAACCCACTGAAGCATAATTGTTTATGTAAAGCAAGGTATTATTCTTTTAGAAYAAGTGTTTTTATTGCTGGGCTACATTTCAGCACCCAACTGCATTTTCTCTGATTTGTACAAAAGGAATATCAATTGAAAGAGACACTTTCTRTATCCTCTGTCCTGTCTCCTTGACTCACAGAAATGTTAAGGTTGGAAAACAATTCTAAGATCAGCAAGATCAACCATTAACACAGCACTGCCACATTTGCCACTACCCCATGTCCTCAAGTGCCACATCCATGGTTTTTGAACACTTCCAGAGATGGTGATTCCACCACTTCACTTCATCAGGCAGTTCCTTCCAATGTGTCACCACCTTTCAACTGAGGAAGTTCTTCCTGATATCCAAATTAACCCCCCTCTGCCCCAGCCTGAGGCCGTTCCCTCTGCTCCTGTCCCTGTTCCCTGGAGCACAGCCCGACCCCCCCGGCTGTGCCCTCCTGGCAGGAGCTGTGCAGAGCCACAAGGGCCCCTGAGCCTCCTTTGCTCCAGGCTGAGCCCCTGCCCAGCTCCCTCGGCCTCTCCTGGGGCTCCGTTCCTTTCCCCAGCTCCATTCCCCTCTCTGGCCACGCTATAGCCCCTCAATCTCGGGGTCTCTCACTGGTCAGACTGACCCCAAGAAACGTTAAAAAGTCTCTTTTCCCAGCCTGGTGCTCAAAGAAGGAGTCAGAGCTCTTCATTTCTCGGTCTCAAGGTTGTTTATTGYATCTTATCTACAAAATTCTCTCTCCTGTGTTGCCAAAGTCCGCTCAGCAAGACAGTCTGAGGCACTCTGCCTGCCCCAGGGCAGTGTTATCTTTTTATACTAAAAACTAYGTGTACAATRTTTACAATTRCTTTCCAATACCTATCACCYATGTTAGACAGTGAGCTTCTACTCTAAACCAATCTAAAAGTGCCAGCCCCACAGCAGAAGATGGAGGCCAAGAAGAAGGAGGAGAAAGGCTGGACATGCCCAGATTCCTCCATATTTCCCCTGAWCCCCCATTCCAAAAACCTCAAAAATCTATTTTTCACTCTGTGATAAATTCACTATCATTCTACTTAAACTTTTGTGGCTTGTAATGTTTCATATAAGGTTGGTAATTGTTTTTTCCAAGGGCWRAATCAAAGGCACAGGGRTCTTGGGCTCTGTGCCAWGGTCTCTGAGCCCTCTGACAGGGTCTCGAGTCCTCCAGGGCAGCCAGAGGAATTTCCTGGGTTCCCAAACCTCAATGTSCCTTTTACCACAAGGTCCCCTCTTGCTTACTGAGGTTTAGAGCAAAAGTCTGGTGGCATTGGATGTTTGGGGAAGTTTTGTACATTCCACCCAGAGACACAAGGACACGAGTTTTAAAATGTGAGCATAAGAGATTTCATAGTTTTCAGTGGCATTGAACTKTAGGACACAGATAATTTCATTCCATTCCATTCTTTTAAATATAAGATAGTTTTGAACTGAGCCTTTAGTACAAAAAAATATGGTTTAGTCTTTCAAGGATTAGACACAAAAAAAATATTTTTATGTATGTCTTCTGTTAAAATGTGTCTCTGGAGAGTGATCYGAGTCTATGTGTCTGATAAATGTCTGCAGATGAGAATGTACTTTTGGCTTTTCTGAAAATATCTTCCATGTAYTTGTTTCTGTGTTTCCCAAGGCAGGGTATCTCCTCAGTACTGTCCAGATCAAACACAATTCAGATGTATTTCAATGCCTTCTTGTTCTTATTCTTAATTTGTCCCATCATTAAGTCTATGGGAGCCAGGTTACTCCTTGCACTATAGCAGAAGCTGAAGGCTCAGCTGTATTTATTTCAAGCCTGATGTAATTAGCCTGATATAATTCATAAGAATCTTCATCTCTTCTCTTGAACACAATAGTAGATGCAGTTAAGCAGAACTGATTCACATAAAATGTGGGGAGAAAGCAGCAATTGTAAAGCAAAAAGAAAAAAAGAAAGTATTGTTCTAGGTTGATAGAGGGGAGAAAAGGACAAAACTATACATAGTAAGGTTAAGATAAGGTTAAATATTGCAGAGGCTGTTAATTTTGTATGACTAACTTATAYTCTTGAGACGGAGACAAAAAGATGTGTTTCAAACAGCAGAACAGAACTCCATAAAAATTATAACTGTACTTAAAATTTCCTAGTGTCACAGGATCAAAGAGGATTTTTTAAAAAAAATATAACAATAAATAATCTGCAACCTGAATTTCAGATACTCAGATCATTCACTTAATTTTATTTTAATGCATTGTGCCCGGATTTTCCTTCCTTTGTTTAGATGGGCAAACTTTAAGTTCGGCAGAGTGGTTTGGGGTTGTTTTTTATTTAAAAATAAACCTGTGAGCTATTTAATCTAAGAGGATATTTGTTGAGCATTAATGCATTCAAATATACATTTGCAGTTGGGAGTCGGATAGAGCCGCCTGTCTTCGCCTTGCAATCCTTGGTGTCACTTGAACTGCTCATGTGACAGCACTCTAATATGAGAGGAGACAATAGGCATTGTTGGCCTCACATATTAATAAATAAGAGCCACAGTGTGTGCAAACAAAGGCTGCTTCCTGGAACACTGTGTCACATGATTCCCAGGGTCAATCCTGATGGCTTTGCTCGGCTGAGATCAATGGGCCCCATTCTCCTGGCATTAATTTCACACCGCTGCAGAGACGTTGCTGGTGCACGGTCCCAAATTCTGACCTCAGCTCTGCTGGTGTCACTCAGATCAGAAGTGACCTACTGATCTGAGAGCCGTGTCCAGCATCAGCCCTGGGCTCCCTGACCAGGCTGGTGTGGGCAGGGAGAGCAGACCCACAGGGCATCTTGGCAGAGCTGTAATTAGACAGTAAAATCTGTGTGAATCACCACAGAAGTGGTGAGAGAAGAGCTCTGGAGGGTTATAAGCAAGTGTCCCATTTTCCTACTGAGCAGGGAATTAATGAAAAGAATAAATACTACATGACTCTGTCTGTGGGGATTACCACCCCCATGCTTTTCCTCTAAACTTAGATTTAAGTCACACTGAAGATGAGTGTTTGGCTTCTTTGCTTGTTTGCTTTTGAGTGTTCTTATTGCCAAAAGGGCTTCCTGGCTCTTTGGATTGATAAGTTAGAGATGGTAAAAGGTTATCGTATAAAAAGAACCAGAAATAGGACAGTTTTCTTAGAAACAGTGGGCAACCTGAGGTTTGCACCCTTAGCWGGTACTTGCCACTTTCTAAAAATTTCTAATATTTATTTCTAGACTGCTAATGAACTCACATGAGCATTACTCCTCAAAAAAACCTCAAACCACCCCCCCAAAAAAAACACAAACAAAAAACCAAAACCAAACCAAACCAAAGCAACCCAAAAAAAACCCCAACCAAAAAACCAAAAAACCAAAACCAAAACAAAACAAAGCAACCCAAAAAAAAACCCCCACAAAACCCCAAAAAACAGAACAAAGAGAAACAAAGTTGAAAGGAAAGTCTTTGATTCCATGCCTATTATGTGCGAAAACCTGCCATAAAGTAGTCAAGCAGATTTTGTTCTTTTYGGAGGAGTTGGAATAGATGATCTTTAAAGGTCCTTTCCAACCTAAATCATTCTGAAAATGGGTGTGTGTTTTTAGGAGTGCAAGTGTGTGTATGATTCTACACCAAAACCAGTTTTTTAAACTTTCAGTATTATTCTCTTCTCCATTACTCATCCATGTATCCTGTTTTATCGCTACCCCACAACTTCCTCATATTATTTGCACATGAATCTAATACAGAGTGCAGCACTGCCCCAGAAGACATTTTCCACTTAAAATCAGTTTGGTGAGAAAAGCAGTCAGAGCCTCTAATCTTGATGGACAACCTGAGGAGAAAAACAAAGGGAATATCACTTTGGGAGATTTTACCAGGAAGTAGGAAGCCTGGGATAAACCAAACCCTGGCCCTGAAATCTCCCTGAGGTTCTGTATTCRTAAAACTCTGCCAAAATATATAGTACAGGTTGCAACTAAAATACACCATGCTTTGTAGATGGCTGGTACTGACTAACCAGTTTGTGTTAATTAATTGATCTGCAGTCAATATTAATTAACATTAAAGTTTATGAGAATGTCCAGACAATTTAATTAAAAGTGGTGGGGTTTTGTTTTGTTTTGTTTTGTTCTTTAAATACATCAYTAATAATTCAGCACTAGTTAGGGCAAGAAAATAAAATAAAAAGAGGAAGGAGTCTTTTACCAAGATTCATATCTTTCTTCAGAATACTAAATAGCATAGGTTTCCATCATCTGCTTTGTCTCCAGCCTCTGTCTCTAATGGATCTGAGCAAACTGTCCAAGTTCCAAAAAATTCTGTTGCTCTTGAGAGCCTCAGAAAGTACATCCCAGAAGGTTTGTTTCCTTTTGGTCTTTGACCACTGTCAAACAGACAAGATTAATGCTAGGAAGAGTTGCAACACAATCCTCCTTATCTCTGATTTTATCATGAATTTAGAACTGCCTGTGTGTCCATCAGGATCCTGAAGACCCAAACAAGACCCTGGCACAGAGTAACAGACACAAGTTGTATTTTATAAATATATATATATATATATATATATACACAAAAAAATACATATATATACAAATATATATATATATGCAAATTTATGTAATTCATTAAAGGTTATCTATATGCCCATATACATGTATATTATCAGAATGATACCCACAGTCCATCTTTATCTAGTTCTGCTTGTCTATTGTGTCTTTTTCAATGCAACACCATATCCTTGGAAAGCTTTCAATGTACTGCTGATACAAATATATACAAGCCCAAAGAAAAGGAGAAAACTGCATATTCACTAGTAACATGAAAACTGACTGCTCTGTGAGTTGTCCAGCTGATTTTTCCTCTGAGTTATGTTGACTCCTCTCACTGTGTCAGTACGAACAATTATGAAGATCAAGGTCAACTCCACATTTACATTTGAGTAGAACCACTCTTCCCTCCTCTTTTGCTCCTCTGAGTTCATGGCATAACTTTATTTTTTAAGAAAATAAAGACAACTCTAACAAGTTTACCTCCACATTTCAGGCCACTGTCTCTCCCAGACCTCAGTAAGTGATTTTCAGGCGATTATGGAATACTCATAAATACAAACCAACCATATTTTTCATTAAATGCTGAAGGCCTTAGATACTGTGCCATATTCCTGCCCTGCTGTACTGGYCCTGACAAGGAAGATTACTGAGAATACCTTGGATACTTCATGAAATTGTGTAATGGCTCCAGAATACTTGATATAAACAAAGATTAGTGCTTGGCTGTGGCAGTATCCTATTTAGGCCAGTGCCCATTTGGACTGTTTTCCCTCTATTTCTTTGTGAGTTCAGGTCTACAAAAGCAGAACAGTATTTCAGCTGGTGCATTTCTAGGGGATTATTGTTCTTGACGGGTGGTTAAACATCATTCAATGCATGCAATGATTGCCCAAATATGCACTGCCTATTGTGCTTTAGTGTTTAAATAGAGCACTGTGAAGATAAGTTTGTTTGAAGTAAGGTAGTCTTAGCAGCAGTGTTTATATGTGAAAGTGCATAAACACCATTATTTCTGTGGAGCCAGAAGTGGAATTCCTTCTCTAGAGCTGGTTCTGCCTGAACACGCGCTTAAGTTTTGTGTCATATCCATCTGATCACAGAATCATGAAATTGTAATTATTAGTGACAGAGAAACCTATTAGGTAAGTCCCGTGGGGACCAGCAACAGACCCACTGACAGTAATCTCTCATAATAAATGTAGTTATACAGCTAATGTAAGTAATTGGAACTTTCTATCTCTCTATCCAGTTAATTCTGCCTGAATGCAGGCTTACGTTTTGTATTATACCCAGATGATCAGAGAATYCCAAAATCAGAATTATTAGTGATAGAAAAACCCATTACGTAGTCTCCCAGGGAGCTGCATGGCATCATTGACACAGTAATCTCTCATTATAAATGCAGTTATACAGCTAATTTTAGCAACTGGGTCTTTCTTCAAACTAATTTATTACTTCTGAGGCCATTTGTATCTGATGTCACTACAAGAGAATTGTTCTGCAGCACGACTTCAGCTTTGTTAGTGAGGAAGGAACACGAACACTGGTACAGCAGTGCTGTATTTGGAGCAGAATATTGGCCWGAAGAGAATGGCAAAGATATAACAAATCAGCTTTTGTTCTTGTTTTTCCAGGCAGGATGTTTGCCTCTGCTAACTAATTACATAACCAAYGGCTTTGCTTAGTCTTAAATGTCATGCTCTTGGTGGTGTGAATGGTATACACAGCTACACTTGTGCCTTCAACACACAATATCTTTTGTGTTTCTTCGTCTTTTCCTGTGGATTTTTAGGGTAGGGCAAATCATTTATTTCATGTTCCACCTGAAACTCTCCAAGGACATGTGTAGGCTGTATCTCCACTGGGAAATAATCACAGGTGAAATGACTGAAAATGTGTACATGCAGAAATCCAACCTGCAGCTAGAGAGCCACCCTTAAATCAGTGTGTGAGTGCCATGCACACGTGGGCCTGTCCCTGGGTATGATCAGTACAACAAGCAGCTTATCTCAGGATTTCTCAACCTGGAAATCATTGTCTCATTCCACACATTTCTGCAGAAAACAATGGGCTCAATTCCCTGCCAAGTCACTAAAGAAGCAGATGCTTCAGAGCAGGATGGCTCTGCTCATGACAGCCAAAGGTGTCTGCACCCCTGATGTGGAACTCCAGTTCCCTGTGGCACAGTTAGCTTCAGTCTGGAATCCCATGAGCAACAGGATTTTGCCTCTCTCAGGACAGAAACAGGAAGGCATCCCACCTGCCTAAACAGCATTTTCCTACTCCTCTGGCTGAAAAGTGGAGGCAACCAAAGGCTAAAGCTGACCCTCAGGTTGTACTCTGATTGAGTCCAGGCCCTGAAAATCTGGTGTGACCACGTTCTGTTAAATGGTGACAGTGGGGTTCTGTTCCTCCCCAAACAACTGAGAGCTGCCAGATTTCTAGGAAGCAATTATCTGATTGTGCCTCTGCTGTCAACAGGGTTGAATGGTCATTTTGGTGACCATCGAGATGGCCCCAGGGACACATTTGGAGGTGTCCACATTGACCAGGTTGCCGGGAAGAGGCAGACCTGCCTGGTGACACCTGATTTCTTACAGTTATCCTTGGCCTTTCCATCAGCTCTGTGCATTGCCAGCTGGTTTGCYTGATCCTGTTACCAGTTCCTGCAGCTCCAACTCAGCTCTGTGCAGCAGAGTTTCCCTGTGGGAGATTAAAGCCCTCATATAAAGCCAGTGAGGAGCCTAGATTCTGATGCAATCCTCCTTCAGGTGTGAAAAAAACAGATTAATCACCTTTTTTTTTCATTGAGGCTGAAGGTGTGTTGTCTGCTTTATTTAATACCAGACAGAGGAGTGCTAGTAGAGGAACTGACAGTTTGGAGGAGCTTATGGAAGGGGTGGGAGGAAAACGAGGYGTCAGGTTTTGAGATCGTTGTGTCTGCACGTTTTCACCGTGATTATCTTTTGTTATCAGTGTTCAGRAAGAGTAATTTGAGGTCTGTCCTAGACCTCAGGGCATGGTGGCTGSGTTGACATGCATGATTTCAAGGTAAAAGGCTGTAGGAAAAGCAGAATACTAAAAATAGTAAATAGTAAAATAGTAAAACTACCATCCTCATAAAACTTGCAAGAATTGTATGTCTCTTTGCTGTGGACAGTCATCAAATCTGTATGCAAGCTACAGAATAGCRACTGTTAATTGGATGATTTTAGTAGGTAGAATGAAGAGGAGACCAAGATTTACACAGACAAATTTTACAGAGATGAAAAATTACTCCTTCAAGTATGCACAAATAATAAAGACCTTGGGTTTCCTGTTGTTCTAAAAGATAATCTAGAGCATAACATCATAATATGTTCAATAACTGGTGATTTAGCTAAAAATTTCAGAACAATATCACTTTTTTTTGGTTTGGTTTGGTTTGGTTTGGTTTGGGTTTTTTTTTTCTTGTGCTGAATGACTTCCATCCACCACAAGTTCTTTAAGGTTATTGCACCTCAGAAATCTTAACATATATACACATGGCAAATACAGGGACTAAAATGCAAGTCACAAACACCCACCTGATCCACATAGATGAGTTTCATCAAGTCAGTCTAACTATATTCAGTAATCTGAAAAAAAAGAATTAAAAACCAAACCAACCAAARAACCAAAAATAAAACCAAAAATCAAGCTGCTAATGTCAAAAAAGGTTTACAAATTTAAAGAAAATAGGAAATGCGAGTACTTCTTCTAGTTTAAAAAACTGCCTAGTTCACTGAGAAAATAATTAATACAGTCACACAGCTCTAGGTAGATATTAGAGTTCATGTTATCTGTGGAGGCTCCATCTCCAGCCAGCTGAAGGATACAGAGGAGCCAGAGGTCTGCTTATCTAGTTCTGCTACCAGTGTCTAGGAATTGTTCTTGTTTTTCACAAACAGAGACAAAATGTTATGAGTGAGAACAACAACATGCACAGATTCCAAAACTGGGGGTAATAGCAAAGAACAGAAAATAATTAGATAAAGGACAAGCAGATTTAGTTTGTTAGGTTTTTTAATGAGCTGCAAAAGGARTGTATACAATATTTCAGGCAGATTATGCCGGTTCAAACGGTGGCAGTATTTATGTTTTTGACCACTGTCATCTTTTGGCCTGGTGCAAATAAAGGAAAGGATGTGTTCAGAGCCTGAGGTAAGAGATGGCCTAGTTTCCACAGGSATGAATTTGTGAACTTCAGGTAAATCTAATACAGAGATGGAATATGTTTGAGGATATAATGCTGATTTGCCACATTCACCATTAAAAATAGTTTGCCAAAAGACTTTTTTTGTAATGAGAAGCCTTTAGAGATTTCCATGCATAAAAGATCACACTTAAAACACAAAAAGACACAATCATGGAAGAAGAACATTTAGCAAAGAAGACGGGCCTGTGGGTAAATAAAATGGAAAATTAGGATGGCAGTTAAAGCCTTTTATTAAATATCATATAAATAACATATCCTGTAACAACAACAACAAAAAAAAAAGCCTTTTATTTGAAAATAATCCTGGTGGAGAAGGCATACAGAAGATCTTGTCTTCACTGCATCAGCTTTTAAATCCTGGCATTTGTTTCCTTGTGCAGAAAGTGACTAAAACTTTTATTATGCCCCTCAGAGGTGTAGCTCAAAGGAATGGTAGCTACTCAAATTGTTTCCACAAAATTCTCTGGCAAGTTCAGGCTCAAATGCCACCATTACTCAGCTATTCAGTGGAATTAATGGAAGCTGTGGTAGCTTTTGGTGGTACTTTGTCCTTTTTGACTTTGAAGCACTGCAGTGTAAAATCCCTAGGAAATTAAAAGCAGCTTGTTGTGGAAAGAAAGTGGGGAGGAAGACATGGGGAARGAGGGGAAACTCTGTGCCTGGAAATACCTGTTCTAGGTGGGGGTTCAGGGAGTATTTAAAAAATTCTTTTATTAGTCACACTGTCAGCCCTGGATGAGATTTGTGAACTCTGTATGATTTATATGAGACTTGTATTTGTCTCAAAAGTCACCCCCTCCCTCCCTGTGGTGGAACATCTCCCAGACTTGCCTGGAGCTTTATCTGATATTGTAAGCAGTACAGATTGCATCTTTGTCTGCTGACAAATGAAGAAAATTATCAGAATTGCTTCATGAAATGGAAAGCAACATGATACATGATTATTCTTCTTTGTTGCTTAATGATTTGGTCATCCTTTCTTCAGCACTGACATCTACAGACTCCTACCATTGTGCAGATCACAGGGTCTATAAATATTTAACAGTTTATCACATTAAGCTGTAGCAACATCTCCAAAATTAGAGGAAAAATGAGAAAATACACCCTGTCTGTCATTTCTGAGCAACTCTGTGTTTCACAAACTAATTAATTTATCACTTTTCAGGTAATTTGTTTTTATTATTCTCAAATCAAACACTTTTTTGAACAGAAATTGATATGTTTGTCTGATTATAGCGCTGAGATTTTTTTAAACCTAAAGAAACATGGAAGTTGAATCCAAAATGATGGCTGAACTTTTGTGAATTAAAGCTCAATTCATGAGGCCAACACACTCTTTAACTCATAAACCCCATTGAGTGTTGCTAAAATCCTCCCTCTATCTGGGGCAGTTTTTTTTCTTAGCTTTTTAAGAGCACTAAAACCAACTCTGCTTGGTTTGTCCCACTAACAGACAAGTCCAAATTCCTGTAAAAGTCCCCTGTGAAGATTTTTTTTGCCCAAATATGTTTTTTGGAGGGAAAAAAAATCAAAATTAAAAGTTAAGTGGATTATTACAACTTTTAATTAGATGACACCAAATTTGGGACATGAGTCAATGTGCTSAAGGACAGGGCTGCCAACTAGAGAGACCTAAAGAAGTGGAAGGAATAAACCAACAGGAAACTCATGAAATTCAAGAAAAACAAATGCACAGTTCTGTTGTGGGATTGAATAACCTGGTCTAATCATGCCTGTGAGCTGCACATTGTATCAGGGACTTCTGAAGCTCCCTCTTGCTAGGAATTGTCTAAATATCTTATCAATTGAGATTAATTTTATTTCTTAAACACATTAATGGTCTTAAACAAGTTTAAATATAGTTTTTCATTAAATTTGGGGGTTTTTTTAATATCTGAAAAGCCTTGTGGTAAAACATGTAATTTCAAGTCCCACATGACCTAGTTTTCCTTGTTGATTATGTTTGATCTCTCAGTCCCTTTATCTGAGGTGATATATGAAAGTATCTYGGCACTGGCTGTGCAGGCTGAGAAAGCCAAGGTCGTGCTCTTGTTTTCTCTTGCCGTCTCTCCTCTGATGCAAAGGCTTTATTAACTGCCTGGCCTGCTGCAGTCAGCTAATATGCACCAAACCAGTTTTCACTGCAAGCCAGACATAAAAGGAAAATCACATTCATGGAAGCTTCCTCAGATTTACCAGCCAAACCCGAGCCAAGGGACCRTGCGGCCTTCTCCGCCCCTGCCACGTCCGGCTGCCGTTAATCAAGGCAGGCCAAACTCACAAACCACAGAGAAAACCAGCTGACAGCAGCCTGACCACTCCAGGAAGCTGCTGAGGCACTTTGGGCAGATGCTGTGATTAAACAGGTGAAGAATTTGGAGCAGATATGGAGTGGTTGTGCAGGCCGTGGCACCGCCAGCACTGGCAGGAGGAGCGGGATAATGGCGGCTCCTCCCTCACTTCAGCATCRCTGCTGCTGCCACCTTGGTGCTGCCTTTCCCACAAGGGTCACCAGCTGGGAAGGGCCAGAAGGGCCTTCTCTCTGTTTTGTTTTTCTGGGTGTCACCATTTATTGCTCAGAACCKGCTGTGTTCCTACCCAGGGGTGCAGCTTGGCAGCAGGAGAGGCCTCAGGTTTGCCCTGTCCTTGCTGGGAAGGATGGACAGCCCATGCTGGAGCAGGAGGCTGAGTCCTTCCCAGGGAGGAACCCCTGGAAAGTGGTTAACAGCTATTTTATCAAAGAGTTCTAAAATTAAAGAGTATTTGATTAAACAGCTATTTAAAATTAAAGAGTTGTCCAAGTATTGAACACTGAATCCCTGAGAGGAGGAGGCATACCTCCAGCAGGTTGTGTGTGCAGCATGTTTCTATTTAAATAAAGCCCATTTTTAGGAATTGCGTGGAGCTGCCATTTCACAACAGTGGAAATTTGCATACCCAAGACMAAATTTTGCACCATTTCACATCTTTGTGTGAGAGGAAAACACCTTGGGAAGAGGAGAAGCAGCCTGCTGGTCCCCAACAGCAGCATTTCTAGACCAAAATCTGTACGGGGATGATACAAAAGAAACAAAASAAACAAAACAACARCAACAACAACAAACCCCAAAAAAACAAGAAAAAACCCTCCAAAGCAACARYCAAAAAACCCCAACAAACAAACAAACAACACACAAAAAMMCCCCMMAAMAAAWTWAAAAAAMYWAMMCYSCCCCCYTCCAAAAAAATACTGACACAAAGCTGAGCCTCAGGTTAAACTAAAAAAGTAGCATATGGTCCTCAAAAAAGGGAGGCTTAGCATCGGTGAAATTGTGTTTTACTCAGTAATGAATCCACAGACAGCAGAGCACCAGAAACAGATCCTTCTGCAGCTGCACTGTCTCCCAGCTCCATGGATGAGCAGTGGGACCTGTGCTTTTGCCTCATCTGACAGAGAACTTTGTAGGGTAGTGCAGAAYCGCTTCTGCAGCCCACTAAATTCATGAAAAAAACCCCAAACAATTGCTGCCATATTTAACTGCACATAATGCCCAGTGACAGTCTGTGTGGGTGCAGGCAATTACTGTGTTCTCTGCATGGTGTGAACTCCTCCTGTCACCAAGGGCTGCAAAACTGAGTGTGAAGGAAAGCTTACCTGGAAGCCAGGTTTTTATGGGATGCAGAGTAGAATTCATGGGGTGGAAATAAAATAAAAAAAAAAGACAACTCATTMGAATAAACCTTAATTTTTGAAGAGGATCTATGTGGGGAAAAAATAATATTATTAACCCTAATATCAGTTCTTCATGCAGAACAGGCTCATTTCCATTTTGATTTACTGAGAAGTGATTTCAACAGATTTTAAAAGAAAATAAATATTGTGGATGTGGTTCCTGATTTTTTTTTTTCCTTTTAAAAATGCTTTACATAAAACTAAAATGTCAATTATAGTTTTAGCCTGCTAGCTCTATTCAGACAGATTTACAAGACCAAGTATCACAAAGAATATTTGTAAATAGCTGCCATTGAAGGAAAATATTTGAAACAGTAATATATTCCAGAAATCAGGCATGTTCTAGAATAGCAWAAAAGAACCAAGATCTCAGGCCTTGAAAGCCCCAAGAGCTGTGAATAAGTCTCATCTATGGTAGCTACAGTAAAATAGAGATTTGTGCCAAACCATTTTGCCTGAGCTACGTGTAGTCATTTAAGGACAGCATTGCAAAACCCAAATATTTGTCTTCCTTGAGACAAGTTATGTGATATTTCCTGYAGAACATTTGCACAAAGAATCTAAAGATTCAGTATGAGCAGGAAAAAGGCCTGACATTAATCCAACAYATGCAGCTCTTTTTTACCCAGGAAAAATCCTTCAAAATGTTAAAGTAACATTTCATAGCTGCAGATACAACTATTTAGCCAAGTTCCAAGGAAGACTAAATTAAACACTGACAAAAAAAAAAAAAAATAGAAGAAACTGTGCTTTTAAGCAGAGCTCACAACCTGGGAAAGATCACCAGGCTGTATTTGAGAACAGATTAATTTATCCTTAGCTAATTACCCTGCAAGATTCAGCTGAGCTGCCAGCATCACTAACAGTCAAGACATATCACAATGGATTGTTCTGTCTGTTTGATAAACTCATTCACTGAACACATGGATTTCTGGCCGTGCATGTACAATAAAACCTAGGCACTCCACAGAGCTACTACTCATCTCATTCAGATCATTTTCTGRCTTTTTGTTATGGCTCATTATTTTCAACCCAGTTTTTGCATCATTCTTTCTAGTTTGGGGACAATTCTGGCAGTCAAGACCAGTGTGTTCTAGTTCTTGCTCTGCTGCTCATTATCTCTGCAGTTTTAACAGCTCTGACTTCAGCTGGCCCTGAATCTGCAAAACTTGAATAGTATTTAAAAGTCTCTGGGGGTCTTTTAAAATATAAAGTAATTCTTACAGTGAAATGCACATACATTGCACAGGGACATAAAACTGTAACATCCCAGAGCGTATTCATTTAGTTGTAATATCCCATGGCAAGCACACAGTTTGATTTTGATCTGAAATATGCACAGAAAAAAAAAAACAAACCAAGAAAGTCATCATTCAGCAAAAAGTCAGTGCTTTCTTTAGTCTTTTCAGGATATAGAGACATCAAAAGAACTGAAAATTTCATTAAAAGACTGTGAAGATCACACAAATTTCTTTTTCTTTTTTTTTAGTTACTTAATCATGTACACATAAATATGGGGGAAAATTGAAGTAATTAAACTTAGTGTAACTTTTTTGACTTAGCAATGAATAAATTACACTCTCACTAAAACTACTGCTTTCTGCAAAACCAGTGAGTGCCTTCATTCTCAAACAGTTATTAYAACCGACATCAACAATAATCAAATCCTTTATCAGGATTTGAATCAGGTCCTTTATACTGAAATCTTAACAGTTTTCTGAATCTCAGTTGAAATATGTTGATGGCTTGCTTTGAGTGAAGGTGCACAGTGAAGTTTAATTTGGATATTAATTCCTAAAAAGCCAGTCCTTGGATTCAGAGCAGTGTTCTCATTTTMATTTATGTTTTTGCTAAACAATAAGATCTTAAAGAAAAAATATTTCTTTAAAGCCTGAGATAAAATGTATCTTGCTACCTGCAGAATAAGAAAGTAGTATAAGGAGTATAACAAAACTAGAAAGTAAACATGCTTCTTACTGTGAGTAAAGAGAGAAGTATAGTGTTCRTTAGATTACAGCAAAAAGAAAAACTTCAAAAATTTTAAAAATTCTATGTGTTTTAGACTGTACTCTGACTGCTACTCTATAGAGGAAAAATAATAATCAGAACAAATAATCTGTAAAGCCCACAAAACTCCACCACATGTTGTTGTTGGGTGTATCAGCAACAACTCTGAGTTACTACCTGACTACTCCTGTTGCACCAAATTTCTYACTAATTGAGGCACAGCAGAAATATCAAAGATTATTGACAGTCCCTCTGGTGTTATGGTAACAACAGTCATAAAAAGTACATAATTACAGGGATTAAAAGTCACTGGTTTGGCTCAAATTATGGTAGGAGTTTTGGGGGACATTTTAGAAGACAATGTGCAAAGTTCCTGCCTTTACATTGCTGGAGGCTAGAGCTGGCTGTTTTGATATAATCTTAAGAGCAGAACAGCATTGGTTCATGGCATGAAGGGACAATAACAGCCTTCAGCTGGCCTCTGGAATCATCACCCATTCTGTTGACATTATCTTTTGGCTGTCTGCAATTGATTTAAAACCAAACAATGGCGTTACATAATGTGCACTCTACATAAAATTACTGTCTCGTTATTAAAGTTTTCAGCTGACCTTGCCTGTGTATGCAGCCACTTTGTAGCTGGTCTAGAGAGACAGGCCTCAGACGAAGTTTTCACCCAGTTCTCAAGGGCTACATCTTCATTTCTGCATTAATTAAGCTGATCTGACACTGAGTTTGGGCATTTGTGGTCCCACACCTTGAGAAGCTCCAGGGGTGCTGCTGTGTCCTCCTCAGTGGTGCTGTCATCACTCTGTTAGGACAAAAAAAAAGGTGTCTRCATTCTAAGTTAACACATGTTTTCCCAGCTCAGATGTCCTTGCATTAGTCAAACCCAGAGATATTTGGAAAAACTATAACAGCATATTGTAGTCCGTTGTCATAACTCTCCAATATTTCCAAGCTAGCATTGAGAGTGGGCTCAGGAGTCTTCTGTTCAGATGCACCATTAAAAGGTGTTATATTTTCATTTAATAGTCCTTAGGAGATATTTCCTGACATTTTTTTAAATCTCTTTCAGACTAGGTTTTGGTGTTTTTTTTTTGGAGGGGCAGGATGCACAGCATGCTGTGGCAATGAGTTCTGCATCTTGGCTGCATTTTGTGTGTAAAATCCACCTTCTTTTTCCCTCCTTGCCTCATAAGTGCAATTAATGCTTATTCATTCTTAAATTGGGCAAGACAGTAAATAACCCTCTTCTATTTGCTGTTTTGATTGTGTTTAGGGTTTTTTTTTTGTTTTGTTTGTTTGTTTGTTTGTTTCATTCATGGCTTAAAAGTCCTTAATTGTCTCCCTCCTCAGCCATTTGTTTTCCAGGCTGAGAAGTGTGTACAGGAAAACTATTCCATATCTTTGCCAATCTTTTGCCCATCTCTCCATAATCTTTGGTTCTACTATATCCTTTTAAGATGGGTAAAATCTCAAAATCATAAGAAATAATGCAATGTTCAAATTCATACAATATCCAATGTCATATGTAACAACRCTGTGTTATGTATGGTAAAACAGAGMTTTTMTTTTCTGTTCCTTTTCTATTCTGTTCCRTGCTTTCTTTAAGTGTTAACAAGAATGGAGATAATGTTTTCCCAGAAATACATGAACTATCATTAACTTAAAGTACAGACCCTGGTCGTTATTTCTCAACCTGGAGTCACTTGCTGCACGTGTACATTTAGGATAATTTTTTTCCCCCTGTGCTTTTATCTACACCTCATTTTCTCAGTTATTTTATTGACCACTCTTTTTCCTTCTCTGCTTCCTTATAGCTTGTTTTTACTGACCTGAATTACTTCAATTTCAAGAGAAAACTGCCAYTCTGCTATCACTGTGTTTCTTAAATAATTTATTAACATGCTGAACAGCCTGTCCCATGCCATTAGGACATTTTCCTTTTCTTTATAGGACTRTGAACCACCTGTAACCACATTTTGAGCTCTCAGCAGGGAAAGGTCCTGAAATTCTCTCAGCAGTGAGCTAAACTGCAACAGCTTTTTTTTGGTCTTTGCAAACTGRGCAGTTACCAAACCCAGCTGAAGTTGCACATGGCCCAAAACTGACATTTTTTTTCTTGTCTTRAGTACTTCTGAATGTAAAGGAAGGTTGACAAGGGCTGAGGCCTTATCAGGCCACCACAATCTGTCATATTATCACTGTAATGGCTCTGGGAATCACTCTGCCCATAAAACACTGGCATAATTCAAACAGCCTTAAGTGTTCAGGTGTTTGATGCAAAACACACTTTGAAGTTTAATCATGACCATAAACRCTTATTGCTTCCCCAACGGTGCACATGTTCAAAGATCACATATTCWGTGTGCAGTTCAATGTATGAAAGGACCAGGATAGGAGGGTTTTCCCCATATTTTTATCTCATCTATGTCCTGCAAAGATTTCCTGCCCRAATAGGTCATACTGATTTATTTTTGAGTCTAGTTCCCTTAAATAAGTAGAGTCCTGTAGAATTTGTCATCTAGAAATCTTAGTGGTACTGGAAACTAAAAGCTTAAAAAGTGACTACAGTGCAGAGGAAGGGCAGGAGAATCAGGGAGGAAGTGGTAATTTTACAATAATAAGTTAAACACTTTTAAAAATCTTTAAAACTTCTAATAGTCCAATAGGATGCATATAAYCACACAGTAATTATATTGCGGTTACACTGAGTATAATTATCTTGTAATTGCATAAATAAGGAAAGTTTAGACCACTGAATAAGCATTTTAAAAGTTTGCTTTTTCAAATTATTTAAACCCAACACAGGAACTGCAAAGAACTGCCTTCTCTCAAAGATCTTAATATATGTTATAAATTAGGAGTCTTTAAAGTTCATTAATACAGTGGAATTACATTTTCAACTTGAACTAAGTATTCAAATTATTTTATCTATTTTTTCAGGTCTGGTGTGGTAATAGGCTGGTAGCTAAAGCATGTGAGCGGAAAAAAACCACACAAATTTTGTAAGTTTTTACTAAACCTTAAGAGCAGAAAATTATCTACCTATTCACACCACTATGTATTTGTTTTTCTTTGCAAAAAGGAAATCTGACTCAGGGCTCAGATTTGCAAGGTSGGCAATCAGGATGCCATCAGACCAATATGGAGCATATATAAAATCTGGGAGGCTTATGTTTTGTTAGAGTGTAGAATTATGCATATCTGTAGTTATCAAATTATCCTAATTGATATTAAGTCCTACTTATTGATGTTATTTTTTAATATACAGGAAGTTTGAAATGGAAAATTTAATTATTTTTTGTGTTTGCAATCTACTGTTGCAATTGCTGAAATTTATTTGAAGTCTGAGGACAAACTCACTGACTGCATACCAGCTCAAAATAATGAATTTTTGTTTTCCTTACGTTCCCTTTTCTGAAGCTTCTTCTTCTGAAGAGCTGTATATGCAGTCAACTCTTCTGGGTCATCAGAAATTTAGTGAAATCATGAACCCTTTAGAAATTTTAAGTTAAATTTAACATGTGCTAAGCCAAAGCTACAGAATAAGTTAGTGTAATATGAGGGTAGCACACACTTTTAAAATTCTATGACATAGAAATGAATAAATRAAAAATTTGTTGTTTCCTACATGAAAAGCATCAAAGAGGATGGCAGGGGTTTTAAATACAAATTATACAGGTTGTCTCTGTAGTGCTCCTGAAAGGCACATAGTCCATGGGGTATTAATCCAGGACATAACTGACAGTGTGCTGAGCTACACTGAGCAACAAAGTTGGGACTTTTCCCACAGAAAACCTCRCTTCAGAGAGAAGAAGATATTCTGGCTGAGAAGGAGGACATTTTGATATACTTGTACCTGCATGGTCCTCCTTCACACATAAAATTCCTTCAAGGTCCTGAAGGCAAATTCCTTTTCTGTCTTAGGAGCAAGTGAACAGCACATTCTTCACTGAGTGTTCAATAAGGAGAACTGTAATAGGATCCCCAGAGCTGTGCAGGTCTGGAGTACAAGTGACAAAGTTTTTATGAGAATGGCATCAAAAATGTCCTCTGAAAAATCCCCCCAGTGTGTTCTCTGTGTGGCTTTTGCTCTCATTGCTGTGCACTTTTAGCTGATCTCCCTTTGTGTGCCACAGCACATGAGGGAAGAGACAGGTCAGGAACATCACCATGAGAGAGAAGAATATGAAAATATAGAATTTGAACTACTTTCTGCCAGAAGCACATTAGAAGCTCCTGCAGAGACACAATGACATCAAAACTGGAACAAAGCACCTTCATTTCAGCAAACTTCCATATCAACAAATATTACTTTTATCAGTGTCAAAAAGCCCCAAACTCCACTATCTGCTGCTGCCTCCTCATCTCTACCCTCTCAAGTGGAAAGCTTAGATTACCAAAAGTTACTTTTTGGGGAAACAAGCCTTCTTTGCATCCAGAGGTCATTCTCACTTTTCTGTGAGATCTCTAAAGACTTRGATATTGTTTCAATTGCCTATAAATAAAATCTGGTTTATTTGCATYGAATATATCACATTACATGCATTAAAGATATTAGCAATGCATGTGGAAATTCATGGGCTAATGACATTCAGATTTCAGGCTCCTAGCAACCCGCTTTTCTCAACCCCTCTTCTTTGAAGGTTAAGTGTCTCTGCAGCACTATTTTATACTTCTCGAGGATTTGTGGGAAGGAAAGCTTTTAGCCACTTTTAACCACTCCTTTAAGTAGCAGTCCATGAAACCATGGCCATTCATTTCAGTGTCAAAAATGAGTAAGTGCTGACAAATAGACCCTTTTGTTTCCTTTAGGACATTTATGCACAATAGGTTCTATATTTGTTTTCATACTGTAATGTTTTGTATACATAGTGTTTATGCCATGCCTTTGCTCTTTTCTACAGGGTGTGGCTGGTGCAACGGATCCAATGTTGATCTTGTAACTTCGTGGAGTGGACAAAGTTATTTTCCAAGCATTTTCCAAAGTCTGGAAGCCCTGGTGGACGGGATTGCCCATCTCATTCATACCCAAAGGGCAAGACCCCAAATGCTGGGAAACATCCTGAAATTTTGGGCACTAATTTATAAACTGGATTCAGCTGCAGCCAAAGGAAYTCAGACCAGCACAAAGTGAAAATTTTGCACTGAATTATTTCAAAACAAGGGGAATGTTCCTTTTGGAACAGAGGGTCATTAAAACTGTGGCAGTTAGAAAGCTGGATTTTGCATTACTTTTTGTGCTTTAGTGAGTAACACCTCATGAGTTTCRAGGGGCTGAATGCAGGGTCATATGTAAATAAGGCAAATGCTTCTTTTTTTTTTTTTTCCTTTTTTTCTTTTTTTCTCCCCACATAGTAGCTTTTTTAGCTTGGACCAGACATCTTGAAACCACTTTCTTGTCCATGGACACAATCTGTAAATTTTCCCTCTGTAATTTATGTAGATGCATGATTTTGGTTCTGCTTTTGTGTAATCCATAGTCACAGTCAAGGTTAAACATGTGACTTTAACACAAGACTAAGACTAAATAATAAAAACTAAAATCCAGCGTGGGTATACAAACTGGGTCTCCAAGCTCCTTTGGCCTGCTCTGACCAGGAACACTTAGAAGGCAGAAGTCAGAGCTGTGCTGGACTCTGAAAAGCCATTCTTGGCTTTTCTGACTTCACTTTAAGGACATTTAGAACAAAAGAAAAGCAAACAAACTATTTCCAAAACATGTAAAAGTAAGGAGTGAATGCATCCTGCAATGGAAACTCTTGGCGTGATGGTGGTATTCTTCTTTCTATTTCCTGTTATGCATTAAACATCTATATTGTTTAGACRGGAGAAAAAAATAGAAAGAAAAATATTGGTATATATCTTAGCAAAAGATGCAGATAATTATCTTCCTTACTGAAAAGCTCATCAATCTTTTATTGTTTGAATTGCTTTGGCCTGCAAATATTTCCAAAATATACATGCTCCTAGAGAAAGGAAGGTTTATGTACTGGATCAGCATGTTTTAAAATTAATTTTCTTCTGATTACATAATTTACATTAATTACTAAAATCCACTAGAATTTTTCTGGAGATGTAACATTGCCACTTTCATCTTTTGGTTACTAGACAATTTCAGCTTTAGAAAGAGAATTGAACCGAGTTGAACTGGTCTGCCTATAAATTTGGCAGCTTTCCTTCCATAAATCCCTCTTTGGGAGAAAAAAACCCCTGAATTTTAGACTTGCTGGGGAAAAAAGTATGGAATATAATCCAGTGCTAGAGTTTCTGACTTCAGGCTTTGGATGTGTACTTTCCTCATTCCTCACACTCACCGTTTTTAGCCCAAGAGCTTGAACTAAAAATTCTGCTTGCTTTCAGARTGTGGGATTGTACCCCACGGCTTGATTAAATACAAAGAGCTGTGATGCTGCAGCAAGGAAATTCCAACGAGCCTGCTCTGGCTGCCAGGGTGTTGCCATGCCACTTCTGTGTTGCTGGAAGGTGCCATTGTTAAACACTCATATTACACAGGCTTCTAGCACTGCTGACATTTGATTCGGAGCAACAACTTGTGAGAGTTTGGAGGGGCTGAGTAGCACACACAGCTTTTCCCCCAGCCCTTCATCATTTGACACGGAGGGTGTCCAAATGCAACCTAATCACTGCAATAAATATTCACCTGTTTACCAGTGGGTGTTGGAGCTCTGCACTCTGCGTGTCTGAATGCTTCTCCAAGCAGTTACTGCTCAGTTTTGCACAGCTGTAAATTACAGAAAAGCCCTCTRAGTTATCAGATTATATAATTTCCTCTAATGCACTGCACTACAGTGTCTGCAACATGGTGCAGAGGTCCATGCTTTAGTAAGATGATGATTTTGTGATTCTTCTTTTTTTGTTTTCTTTTCTTTTTTCTTTTCTTTTGTGCTGTTGAAGAGAGGGAAATTGTGGGAAAAAATCTGTTGTTCTGAATGATCTGTCCTGTGTCTTTACTGCACATTTGGCTGAGTTAAAGCAGATTCTTGCCACGGTATTGTACAGCCAGTGAGACAAGTTAGCCCAGTTCTCAGTGCCACTTCACCTGGATATGAGGGTTTTATTTGACAGTGCAAAGACAAAAGGGCAGGATCTCTGACAATACCGCCAGAATGAGAAAAGCTATTCTCATAGCCTCTCCCGGGACCACAGATTACAACTGCTGTATTTGATATAGCAATCAAATATATTTGACATGACCTGCACCGCAGCTGAGCAAACAGTGAGCAAAGTGAGCAGCAGGAAATCTTT
The DNA here is from genome assembly GCA_014549065.1 of Cardinalis cardinalis. Classification (NCBI taxonomy): domain Eukaryota; kingdom Metazoa; phylum Chordata; class Aves; order Passeriformes; family Cardinalidae; genus Cardinalis; species Cardinalis cardinalis. The sequence continues at coordinate 255,904 of JACDOX010000373.1, forward strand.
ATGAAGCAGCAGYTTTAGCCACAGCTTGGTTCTGCCAGTGCCAGGAAGGAAGATGGTRGAAGAAAACAATTTCCACAACATAGCTGACACAGGTTTTGACATCAAATTAATTGCTGTGCAGATACAGTGATGCCTAAGCCAATTTCTCTGTGACTGCATATAGGATATATATTGATTTATGTAAATATGGGCACTTTACCTATGGCAGGGGCAAGCCTCATGTCACAATGAAAAGCTAGAACTAAGTTCTGTTTGTGGAGGAGAGTGCAGGAGAGTATGGTAAGGTAGGTGTGAGCTTTACWAAGTGTTGGGGTGACTAAAAATATTTTTATATGTAACACCAAACATAGGRAGATTCTGAATTTTTGAATTTAACTTTTTGGTGATTATTCTAAACTGCAGCAAGCCAAGTCAGATCTAACATCTCATGTGAGTGAGTTGATATGCACAGGACATTATCCCAACTGCTTCCTTTGTGGTGGCAAAGATGCTTTGATTCCTCTCAGTCAGGTTCCTGCAGTGTTGCTGTAATATCTGACASTCTGTCCCTAAGCACTGCTTCTTCTGTGAGGTTTCTCTTTGGCAGACACTCAACAGCACTGACAGGATCCCTGAAACCCTTCAAAAGCAACAAAATCATAGGAGGCAGCCTGAAYGGATCCCATGGTGTAACAGCACATGTGGGGGATTAAAAAAACCAACCAAACAAACAAAATCAAACTGTAACATTTCAGGGAAAATCTTGATCCTGATCCGTTTGAAATCATTAAGGCTCTTCTGCAGATGTCACTTGGAGGTAATTTGCTACCAGGAAGAGATAATTAGAAAGGGGTTTTTTTTAAGAAAAAAAGTTTTTCAACTGCTAAATCATGTGTCCCTTTTTACTCCCCCATTTTTTTCTTGTGTTCCTTAATCCTTGTTCTCTAAGTCCTATCATATAATTATTATATATTCAATTTTTMTGTTGCCCTTTTTTTCAGTAGAGATGACCATAACTTTGTGAATTATTTACTTAAGAATTCTTGTTTTCTATTCCCAAAACAAAATAATAATAATTCAATATGCTTTGAGCACAACTTCGTACCACAGTTAAAAGTGTACAGGAAATTGCATAGAGTATTTTTTTAATAGTGTTATGTCAACACTACTTGAATTGAAACCTTCTATTGCAAGCAGAAATATGTTTATTCAACTTACAGATATCTTTTTATGTGCAGTTTATATTAAACACATTCATGACTTTTCCATGACTTTTGACTTTCATGTGAGTGTKGCATCTTTGCTGTTTGAGACCATCAAAACTTCTCTCTTTCTGCCAGCAGGACAAAGAACCAATATCTTCTCTACTGCAGCTTGTGCATTCATGTCATCTGAAGAATGCAAGTTCCATCAAATCAAACTATTTACCTTCTTAAAGTGCTACACTGTGCTAAAGTCCTTTACTGGTTAGTGYGTGCAATTACCTTTGATCTCTGCTAACTTAAAGGAAAAAGCAAAGAATCTATCCCCCATGCATTCCAGAAAAAAATATCCAAAAAATGACCAGCACTCTTCCATTTGAAACTGTATTTGCTGGTGTTCCTTTTTCAGGAACAGGAATTTCTTTAGAAATCAGGAATAAATCAGATCAATGCCCTTATTTTTATTTGTGCCATTAGACTAAAACTCTGCCACTCACAAATTATTACGTGTCTTCATCAGTGCTTACTGTATTTAAAAATTGCATTCAAACTTTTGTCAGTAGTCAGGAATCTGAAATAAAATTGTGAGGGAAATGAGTAAAATGGTAGTTTCTGTGTGATTCTGCTCTATTCACCATGATTAAAGACAGACAGAGCTGTACCTTTATGGAAGGTTTGGGGAAGCTGTTCTACACTTACATGGTTAAGGGGTTTGTTATGTAACATTAATGGTTTTCTGCTAACCCAAGACCATTCTTGCCACAGCAGAGCACTGCAATCCTTCCCCTGCTCCATTTCCCACAGTGCAATAAGACTCATCACAACAAAACAAACCCAAATAACATGGAAGTTCTTAATTAGCCACATTATTAATCAAATCTAGTTGTCACTGAGAGGCTGCCTTAGATGTGACTTATTTGTCAGCCTGATGAGGAACTAGACTGTGAATTCTTTGAGCCTCAAGAAGTCTTTAAAATGTGATGTAGATGGGAAAGGGTTACAGAGACTGCTGATATCCAACCCTTCTGCTCCTAAAAATTTAATCACTGTGAAGGAATTAGGTGAGGCTTGAAGAACTTGTTTGGCTGCAAAGTGTCATCAACACAGCCTGAATTGTTACTTTTTCGTGCTGGACCCAGACAAGCAGAGGTAGATGAAATCTTTCATTAGAACAGGAATGCATATAATTATGCAACAGCTTCTGTCAGTGACCTGACCTTTTCAGGTTGGTTTCTGTCTTCAGCTCAAAAGATATTAGAAGTTTTCAACCTGTACATTAATGTGCCATTTTATACTCATAGTGGGTCCTCATGCTGTTTGCCCTCTGGATAAYTCATGTGGTGTCCTGGCTCTGGTCTGTGAGCACGGGGGAGTTTGAGCAGAAAACTGAATAAAAAATGATAGTTCTGGAGCTGGTCACAATTTAATATGAACTGAAGAGATTAATTTATAGCCATTTTCTGTCCTTCCTACTTAAAAAATCAAAGTGAACATAAAAGGAAAAAAATAACCAACCAACCAACTAACCAACCAATAACAGCAACCTAACAAAAAACCAAACCAACAATCAGAAAGCCCAAAAAGCAGCAATGAAAAACAAAACAAAACCAACCAAATAACCCAAGAAAACCCAAAACAAAACAAAAAAACCAACCAAATCAAAAATCCCTCACCAAACAAACAAACAAAAGAAAAGAAGGTGAATTGTAACAATAATTATTATATATAGTATATATGTGGTATAGATTAAACCGTATGTGAATTGGTTCTGGTTTCTTTTCCTCCAATTCATCATTCACTGAATTATTTCTTAAAATTATTTTTTTTTCAGCAAACAAATTCAATGCTTCTTGGTTGTCTAAGTAAAACAGATTCAGCCCTGGGATTCACAGAGGTTGTACCACCTCTTTCTGTCTCAAGAGTTGAATTTTTTGACACGACAGCCCCTCCAATGAGGTTTCCATTAACTTGAGCCACATTCATATCCCTCAACCAGTACAAAARTGAAATTATGACTCTTCTGATGAAGGACTTTGTGTTTCTTGGAAAAAAAAAACACCAACTCTCTCATCAGTGTAAGAAGGTTTAARAGTGAAACTTGCTGGTGATGCCACAGCAATGGCCTGGAAGGACTGATTTACATGTTAAAGGCACCCAAAATATTTTGCTAAGGAAAAAGAATATACTTTGCTGCCTGTTGGCTCTAAATCTGTGTAAATCATAGGAGAAAAGAGGAGCCACCCTGAGGGCTAAAATTTTGGAGGCTTTGATTCTTGYTCACTACCTTTGGGAAATACACAATTCCACAATAAATTCAGTAGGAATTTCCCTTTTTCCTGAAGAGTTGTAGAAGTGGCTCAAATGTGTTACTGCAGCACAGCAGACAAATTGCCAGAAGCAGAAGAAATATTAACTGTGCTATTTGCAAAGATGCACTGGATGCATTCTCATATTACATATTATCTGATTTTTCATACATCTTACTATCAACTACATTCCTACCCAGTGTTACTCTTTGTTTCAGCARTTTCTGTCATTTACACTGTCATTTAATCAACTAATCTACTACGTTTATTGCTGCTTAATGGCTGTTTTGCTAGTGCCAAATGCTTGCCCAAAATGATATTGTTTATTCACTGTAAAACCTCTAAAATTGGTGTCAAGTTCAATGTACTGCATGGTTCAACCTTTGTTCATCTCCTCATTCTCCTTCTCCCATTGTAGACCTGTAAACAAAATCAGCTGTCCAATAGGATGTTCCAGACATATGAAGTCATGCTCAGCAATTTGGTTAATAAATCATCAGCTTCAAGATCTGGCCATTAAAAAAAAAAAATAATTGAAGGACAATGTGTATTTCTACAATTTTAGTTGCAATTACAATTCACAGATCCCTTTTGGCAGKCTGGTGAGGACCTAAATTGACAGATTTCTTGGTTATTTTTCTTCCAAGAAAAAGTGAGGCATCTTGCCATAGTTGCCCCCAAAAGCATGGATCTTAGGTGCCTAGTTTTTATTTTACATACTATCACATCCTCTTCAGTTTTCATGCCACAGGGCTGCATTTGCTTCAGAAATACCACATTTTCTCTGCTTTTGCTGAAAAGCTGGAACACCAGCAATGTTTGCTTGGGCTGAAAGGAGAGCTGCATATTTGCTGAGGATCCTTTCACAGAATTTTCCCCAGTACAGAGGTCTTCTTCCAAGCTTAAGAATTGAGTTTCACATTTGGGTGTGAAGGGTGAAACAGGTTTTAAAACAGTTGACTAAACCAGGTCTGGTCTAAACTGTGCATTCAGCTGTTCCCTGCTCCACTAAACAGCTGCTTGGCCCTGTAATGCTGCTGCTTAATTTCTTAGTTTCTTCTTTSTACCTTTATTAGGGTAGTAAAATACTTTTTTGATAATTCTGAAGCCTCCAAATTGAGTCTTCAACCTCAGGCCTGCCACAGGAAGGCCTGGAAGCTGCCAGGTATTGACGTTTTAAATATTCARTTGTGCTGTCCACAAAGCTCTTCTGCTGTAATCACTGCCCTGAATGGTGGTTCCTTCATCGAGCTTCTGATTCCACACACAGGAAATTRAAGTCATGACCACGTGCCACTGCTGTGGAAGAGAAAATTTATAATAGACTCGTGTCAGTAACGGATGTTGGGAGAGAATCTTTCAGAGTCTTTGTGTGCCATAAAAACTGCACATGTGACATGTATTTAAACGTTTTCRTGGCGTTCAAGGTGTGCCTGGGAGAGAGGAAAAATTGTTCTCTTTCTTCATTGAAAGAAAACCGTTTGTTTGTGGCGCTTTCTGRATCRCTCATCCTCCAGGATCACTGCTGGCACAAACCAATGCAGGAAGCAAACTGGCTGCCCGAGGAGTTAAACACACAGAGAACAGCAATTCCGTGTGCACTCTGCAGAAGTTCACCTCGCTTGATAAATAAACATATATAAAATCGGCATTTAAAGTATATAAAACAAGTTTGTTTGCTTTCTTCATTGTGAATAAGCACAAGAAAACTAAAAATACATCCATGCAAAATCAATTGCAAATATTGCTTTTATATATTTATTTTAAATACCRATTTCATATATATTTATTTATCAAGTGAGGTAAATTTCTGCAGAGTGCACACGGAATTGCTGTTGTCTGTGTGTTTAACTCCTCGGGCACCCAGTTTGCTTCCTKCATTGGTTTGTGCCAGCAGTGATCCTGGAGGATGAGTGATTCAGAAGGTGCCACAAACACAAAATTATTGTCAGAATGACAGAACTGTCAGGCTTGGAAATCACCTTTAAGGCCACCAAATCCAATCATTAACCCAGCACGGCCRTGTTYACCTGTCCCCARGTGCCACATCCACACATTTGTGGTTTTTTTAAGATTTCCAGGGATGATAATCCCAATGCTTCCCCAGGCAACGTCTTCCAATGCGTCACCATCATTTCAGTGAAGAAATTTCTCCCAGTGTCCAGTCTAAATCTCCCCTGGCACAAGCCAAGGTCATTTCCTCTCATTCTGGTTCCACTCTCCCGTCAGGGAGCTGTAAAGAACCAAAATTACCCCCCAGCCTCCTTTTCTCCATGTCAAGTAATGGGGTGGGGAGGAAAAAAGGGGCTCAAGACTTGCCAGGTGTGATGCTGTCATTTTGCACCCCCCAGAACAGATTAGAAACACAGGACACCTTTCTTTGCCCTGGTTATCAGAAGATGTTTTGCTTTTTGCTGCACACACCTTCAGAAACCTCAGAAAATATTTTTCCCTAAGCGGAATGTTGACTTTGGAAAGAAGAACCAGAGTGGGAGTATCCATTAAAAGTCTCTGCAATTTGGAGCTATATTTGTATTTCTAATTGTGCTAAATTCTTGGCTAATAAAATAATTATGAAAATACAGCATACTCAAACATACTCTTGAATTAAATTACATAAGTAAACACACATTCATTATTACTTAATTTTCTTGTTTATCCAGCCAAACTCATCAGATAGCTTACAAAGGCAAGACAAACAGAAAGAAGACTATATGGTGTAGACTTTTTTTTTAAACCTAAAAATGTTTATAGAATTACTCCTGACTAAAGTGGTACTAAATGTTTTTACCTTTCATCATTTTAAATTAAAAGCAAGCATCTTGAATTTAAATTAATTTGAATAAATTTTTTTAATTACTCTTAAGCTCTTAAAAATTAACAGTGAAAAAATTGAAGCAAAACAGCGTCAAACCAGAAATTTAAATGGATAAAAATTTCCCATACATGCAGGAAAATGTTTACTTGCAGTGTGAGACACAGATGACATCTCTAGCATGTATTGCAACACTCAGTGAAGAAGAAAACATTTAATAMAGTAATTTCATGGGTTTTAATGTGATAATTTTAACTGCTATGGCTTTTCTGCTTATGTAATTTCTTTTTCATCAGACACCCCCATATAAAGGCTACCTCACCTAAATAACCCCCTAATTAATGTCCTGTAATAATTAGATGGTAATTGAAGTGCTCCTTCTGAGTCATCTTTAGAATGCTAGCAGCAATGGCTTTTCTTTTTCTCTTTATTTTTAGTTTTTTCAATAGAAAGTCCTTCAAGGTGAATATTCAATTCTGGGGTTTTCCTCTCTGCTGCCATCATCTTCCCAGTGCACCAGTAAACAACTCTGCTGACACAGAAATTACAGCGAGGGAAGTGGARGAGAAATGAGATTTATTTGGGAAAKTTCTTGAATGTGACAGGGACAAGTCCTGCTAAAAAAAAATCATAATCCATTCTATAGCATTTGTTCCTCACAGCAAATCACTCTGAATGTAAAAAGAGCAGGAGAGGCCAGGAAAACTTTTCCACAAGGACAAACTGACCTCACAGAGATTCTGCAGCAGAGAAAGAAAAGGCTCTCAGTTCTTCCTCATGTGCACACCCCCACCAAGAAGCTTCTTATTAATCCTGATCTTGATTCTGATTTTCCACAGAAACTTCAGTCGGGATCTGGTGCACCCAGTTTGCAGTAAATTGCATCTTCTGCTGGCTGACAGTTCATATTTCATTGAAACTCTGTACAGCTGAGGAACATCCACATTTTAAAACAGACCATAAGACTTTGAAATAGACTTTACAGATTTTATCCCCATCATTTTCAAAATGGACCAAGCTAACTTAAAAGTTTCTAGGACTGTAACTTTTAGCAAAAGGGGGGAAGCCTCGTTATCACAGATCCTTGTCAGGGTAAGGATCTAAGRATTGGGGTTTTGCCTCATTTTATTGATTTTCATCCCTAAACAGTCCTTTCTAACAAAAAAAACATTGTCAGAAGTTTGAATATCTTTGAATATATAAGCATGGAATAATTAGTTTTAAGGGTTTGGTCTACAGAGCAGGTAAGATAAACAATACCTTTCTTAGCTGAGACCTTTTTTTTTTTTGCATGTGTAATCAGATGAGACAGGTCCTGATAGCTAAGTGGAAAAATGTCTTTAAAGTTAACACCAAAAAGAAAAAAAGAATGAAAAGGGAAAATAACATCTGTGTGTTTCTGTGAATGGAATTTAAGTTGGTATGGGAAAGGATTCTGTGGTGCTTGTGATGTTTTCTTTGGCTGCCATCACAGAAAATATTTCAGTGGTGAAACCAAAGGTTAAATGCAACCGGCAGGAAGTTATAAAGGTGAATTGCATAAGATGTTTCTGAATAACAGGAGTTTACAACTCCAGCTATTGCTTCTGTTCAGAGTGCTTGGAAGCATTGTGCAGTAGAAGGGGTATATAAAACGCAAATTTTAGGGCTTAGGGTAGTAAGTTTTTCGAGTTGARATGGTACACATTTACAGGATTTAATTTAATTAATAAATCAAMTATTATATGACACAGTTATAACWTTATAATTATAAATGCAATATRCACTATAATTGTAATACACTATATAATTGTAATTAATATAATAATATAATTAATAATWTAATTAATATTATATAAATGATGGCATTTCATCAGCTACAACAATGAAGTATTATATGCTGCTTTTTCTTTTGCTAGACCTTCTTTTTGAGCTCCTGCTGTTGAAGCAGTTTGGGRAGAAACTAAGGGAATTTGTATTTGGCTATTGCACTTGTTTGGAACAGCGGAGTGACATGGCAAAGTGAATTTATTGACACTTCTCTACCTCTGCAGTTTCCATGGTGAACACACAGCAGTGCTGCTTCTTCTTAGCTTTCTGCCCAAAGCATTCCAGAGTTCACCTACCACTAATTTAACTACTCAGCTTTAGAGATCTGAGCAGTGCTTCTAAAAACACCCAGAATCGTTGCTTTTACTAATGCAATAAATGCAGTAATGTGAGTTCAGATGGGAGGCTTTTCTTCCAACATGCCCGTAGGCAGAGCACCCAGCGAGCTGAGACTTTTGAWTTTTAATGTGCATTTAATATCAAACTGGGTGTCTTCCATGCAGCTCTGTCCAGCACGTGTGATATTTCTGGGGGTGACCAAGGTGACAAGCAGTGGAAGGATGAAAAAGCCACGTCTCTGAGCCTGTGAGAGGAGTATTAAGCTTGYGTGACAAGGTAATCTTAAAAATAAATGAGATCCAGGAGTCCCACTGGTCACAAGGAATGCCTTTCAACACCATGAAATGCAAAATTGCACATGCTGAGGTGTGTGACAGCTATTCAACACCTTAAAGGAGTAAGGGAATGTTTTCCCACCGAAATTGGTGGAGGGGAGTTCTATCAAGCAGATTCAGCTTATTTCCCTGGCCATCTGCAAACATAAATAGATAAATAAATAAATAATCACCACATACTAGGTGATCTGTACTGTAAAAGGCAAGGAAGTAGTTTTAACTCTCTAATAATTTTTAACATTTGGCTTAATTCTCTCATAGGCAGCTTTTCTCTGTTGTCTTTAACACCTTTTCAGTGCTAAGATTTTGCAGCTCTTCCAGCAGAAGAGCGAGAGAATCCTTCTTGGCATGACAGATCACACTGAAATTATACWGAGATTAATGAGGTGGAACCATGCAGATATCACATTTCCTATGGCATTTTTCTTCCAAATACAAGGCCCACTGGGTTTTCTACTTTGCCCTGAGTCCAACAGGAACTTGGCAAATTTTGACCATCATTTTGAAATGAAGTAGTACAGGAAAACTAAAAAAAAAAAAATCCATGCAAAATCAATTTCAAATATTGCTTTTATATATTTCTTTTAAATACTGATCTTATATATATTTATTTATCARATATTAAATTTTATATAAATATCAAAACCTGCTAAGACATGGTTGTCTCACAACTGTTGGTTCAAGTGCACCATAACTTTAAATATCCTTTGATATATAAATTGATCTGTAGATATAGTTATAGTTATATAAATGTCACACAGGCTGAATGAAACTGAGATTCTTGCCAGTTCCAGTGAGAATACTGGCATAGCTGCATACTGGCAGAAATTCCAATTTCAATCAGCAAGCTCGGATTCCAGAGAGGAACTTTTATTTAGAAATAACATGCTGGGCAGAATTCTGTTTAGAACGCCCCGTTTGTCTCCTGATAGGKATTATTTCCTATTAATTTATTTAAAGGTTAAAAAAAGGCTCTTTCCCCAGAGGATGCTGGGGCACTGCCCAGGCTCCCCAGGGAAKGGTCACAGCCCCAAGGCTCCAGAGCTCCAGGAASCTTTGGACAATGCTCTCAGGGATGCACAGGGTGGGATTTTGGGGTGTCTGTGCAGGGCCAGGACATGGATCAATGATCCCTGTGGGTCCCATCCAGCTCAGGACATTCTGTGACTTAGTGGTTCCAGATGACCTGCAGAAAGAATGCCCACAGCAGCAGCATTTTGCAATWAATATGGCACATACAATGAAATAATTCTCAAGATTAAGTGGGGCATTTTTTCCCCCACTAATTTTCATGTTCCATACGTGCAAATCATTGAGATGAATTTGCCCAGCTTTGTTCAGAACTGGATTTGTCAACAGCCACTAACTAGAAGAGTTGGTTAATAAGTGTTYGCCACAAAGCACTTTGCTTACGTAGCACAGTGTGGCATATGAAAATATAGTTTAACTAACCAAACAAAACTGGTATTTATCACATCATGTATTTGTCATACAAATAATATCTAAAACGGTTTTATTGTCTGTTATAATTACGAGGCGTTGTTCTTTACTGTGTTTTATCCCATTATCAACTGACAACTGCCTTTTAGTTTTATATAAAATAATAGCTCATTTTACCATGTGAAGCTGTGAAAATGCACTTTTTTTTCATCTAGCTCTGGAGGCATTGTCAGGGAGAATGGCTTTCAAGCTGTTCATTAAATAGATGGTGCTTATTACTACTTCTAATCTGGACCACAGCAACACAGGGAATTAGTTTAAAGCAGMACCTAGCAACCTAATTTTTAGAACCACTCAATAAATTCCTCTTACATTAGCAGGAAGAGTACTTTTTACTACTGCTGACCATGGAGAAGTGGTAATTATATTGCWGCATTTCAGTCCATCCATCATCTGGACATTCTGCAAATGAGTCTCTTTGAGCCCATGTGTAACAACATCAGCTTTGGGTTTGGGTTTTGTCTGTGTTTGTTGTTTGTGGTTTTGGTGTTTTTTTCCAATTTGCTAAGTTGGTCCAACATATTACAAAATCCAAACAGAATTATTATTTCTTSTGCAGAACTTTTCAGCTCAGAAAATATCATTTTTGTACTTAGATATTTAGCTTTTCATCGTTGAAGCCAGGCTGTTACAGAGCAGCCCTCTCACAGAGGCTCTCAAACTTGACAACACCAATAATAATAATAATAATAATTTYATAGGAGCCCCACTATTTCTGGGAATGAAACTGCATCTCTTTTTCTTAAAAACAACATCCACCCYGCTCACAGGATGATTTGGGGAATCTGTGAGAGATTTTGCTTCTCTGGGCATCTCTTCTKTAAGATATTCTGCCAAAAAGATGCACAGGACTGGAGCTTGTTTTGAGAACTTGTAATAGCAGATAAAAGATGATTGAGAATGGTTCTGAAATTCAAAGGCTATGGTTTAAAATGGATGGAGGCAGATGCATAAAAACCTTGGTGTCTGATAAGAAGAAATCATATTTCTCACAGAGGTGCTGGCCTGTGTGGAATTATTGCTTGTGCTTTGCTTGCCTGCTATCAGTGGGCCTTGTTTGCAGTGAAAAAAACACAAAAGATAAGGAATTGCCAGCCATGCAGCTCTGGGGCCTGAACCACCCCAAGGATAATACAAAAATAATTCCAGACAGAGAAACAGCCAGAGGATTCAGGGGCAGGACAGGAAAAAGCTGTGAAAATACAGGCCTCCAAAGAAATTATACGAGAAAATTAGGTATACAAAGTCTACATGGGACTGAGGGAAACAGAAGCGAAATGAAAAGCAATTTTAAATGCAACTGAAGAAGGAAGACCAGGAATTTGAACCTGGTGAGCAAAGCAAGACATGTCCAGTCCTTGACTGGAATTCAGCATTCCTCTCCAGGTGTAATATTTTCTGATGTTGCTGCCTGAGGCTGTCTGACATGCAATTTATAAAACAGCTAGGAGTTCTGTCCTGCTACCATAGTAAATTAAAATGTAGCTGACAGCTAAGAGTCACCTACCTGGTTGTTGCCCTTTATTCAAATTTTGCCAGTTTAGGTTGTTCTTTTAGGGTTCYTCTATGTTATTTTTCGACACTCTATCTAGTCCTGTTGACAGCTGATACAGTTTTTTTGCGGTGAAATTCACCTTCAATTCAGATGAATTGAATTAGGATTTTGCATCTTCCAGCTATGGATTTCATAATTATCTGGTAATTCCACATGCATAAGCAAAAGCAGAAATTTGGAGTATTTTGAGGGGAATGAACCAGTCTGCTTTTCCAAGTTTAGATYGTAATATTTTTGTGTCTGTAAGGAGAACATTTAAGAATAGCATTGCTCATTGTATTTTTAAGACATTTCATTGTCAGGCCTTGAAATTATTCCAAATTTTTCCAAGCCTTTSCTCACCTCTGAAGCTGTGTTGAATTTTACCAAGTGTCCAGAAACCTGTACCTGTGTGCTTTTCTGTCTTGTCACTTGTGTGTTCATTTTATGTGGGGTTCTTTTTGGTTTT
>JACDOX010000373.1:274614-305502 GCA_014549065.1 Cardinalis cardinalis
AAAAAAAAAAAAAACAACACAACAACATTGGAGTCATCTAACCTAATCCTCCAAAACAATAATCCTCAAGCCCTGAAGAAAGGTAAAAGCTCCAAAGTTTGGGTCTCAGTTTCCACCAGATGTTATKATGAGGAGGAGGGAGAAGCTGATTCCTTCCCCTGGAAAGACAGCAAATATTGAAGATAGAAGACACAAGTCTCCTCTCTCCAAAATATTATTTTCTTGGGGGAAAAAAAACTCCAAAAACCAAAATAAAACAACCAAACATGCAACTACCAAAAGAAATCCACCAAAACCCCCCCAAAAGCAAAAAACCCATCCCAAAAAATAAAAAGCAAACCAAAAAAAAAACAAAAACCCAAAGGCAAACAACTCCAACCCACTTCATGTTTACTACTGAAATAATATTTCAAAAATTCAGACAGCATCCAGGTGCCTATTACTATAGAGTCTGGTGAAGTAAAGTGGGCTTAAAGTTACTCCTATTCAGAAGTACAAAATTATTATGAAGATCTTTTGCTACCCCTATTTTCTTGATGCTGAAAATGAAGCAGAGTGGCTGCTTCATGTAAGTCTCAAGTCCATAATTTGAGTGGGCAGGGCAGGGTTTGGAGTTTCAGCTGACAGATGCTCAAAAATCTGAGATMTGAGTTAAAAACTTGACAAAGACAGAAGCTTGTTAAGATTTTTTTCAGGGTTTTCTATCTTCATGTGAAGAAGGAAAGAATTTTTTTTCATGTCTGTTCCCATTTTATCAAAAAATAATAGGTTACCTTCCTCTTCTTTGAGCTTTAAATTAATGCWCTGCCTTTTGGATTGAGCCTTCTTCAGGCTGGCTTTCATTTCAAAACATCTGCCATTCTTTTTTTAATTCAATTCCAATCTCGAAAATACTCCAATCAATGTAATAGTTAGATCAGACCAACATGTGAAACTGTTCTCTTTCACAGAAGAAGAAGAAAGCAGCATGATTTTATTAGCTCTATAATTTATTGAATTTCACAAATTATTCCAAGGTAATTCTGTTGGGAAGAAAGGAGAAATTAGATAATGTCCTTGTAAAATTGGCACAAGAAGGAGTTGATAAAAATCCCTCAGTTCTGTCTGCCACCTAAATAAGTAATCACAATTTTTTTTCTCTGTTCGGACATTTTATACCTAGAAGWGACACGTGAAAATTGTTTTGGTGTTTTTTTTTTTAATGGAAGAACTGTAGAGATTTTGATGTAATTTAGGTGTCTGGCTATCTTCCCACTTGCTTTGTTGAAGAAAGAATGGACAGACAGGTGCAGTGCTTCTGAGGTAAATGAGGTTGTAACTGAAGTAGGTGAAGTTGAACCACAACAATGTGGTTCTTGGCCTGTGGTAACCATAACAGATAATAATGTAAAAGCTGATAGAATCATGTRTATTTACCTTTGGTGCCTGATAAATGCCAAGTACAATTATTTTTAGAACACTATAAGATTGYTAGATATAGACAGGACATTTTTTTWWWATTATTATTCCATTGAAAAAGGGGGAGAAAGCTTTTTGTCATAAAATAATGAAGGAGATTTTGAGAAAAATTATGATCTAAGTATACTTAGGGAATTGTCTGTCTAAATCTCAGTACCTCAGCAGTAAAATAGACAAATAATTGTGAATTGCATGGGTTTTTTTTTAAATAAAACAAGCATCTAACTAAAGAGGTCTCAACATAACCTTGTTTTGGTAGAGAAATGGGCTAGAAAGAATCACAGCATCACTTGAATAAGCAGTGTCAGTTTTGAACTTGTATTTGAGGATGGCAATTGAAAAATACAGGCTCAGAAATCCTATATTCCAAGTCCTGGACTCACTGTAGGATTCAGGAGCAGCTTAAATGGAGCTGTGAAGTGMAAATACTAAAAGACAGTGGTCGTATTACCAATATTATAAATCTTCAGTTCATATCTGGCGATCAGGATTTRCTTTGAGCCAGCAAAACCTGGCCCTGATTAGCTGAACCAATTCTGAGACTTTGGTCACGGTGGGAAAGGATTAAATGTGTTTTCCTTTGTGACAAAGACYGATGATGCCTCACCCAACCCGAATTCGAGAGAGAGAGATAAGCAGAGAGGTGAGAAGAGGAAGGTTGGAGTGATTGGAGCAGGCCTGAGGCAAAGAGGCCCTGGGGGCATTTAGGCCTGGCATATATTAATTAGTTTTTGAACAAAGAAGAGCCCTAGGAAAGGGGCATGGCAGTGTTGAAACTCACCGTGGGTGTGACTTATCAAGACACGTCTCTATTTTCCACTTATTTTAGTGGCATTTTAACGGATGCTTCAAYGTTTTCTTTAATATTGGCAGTTTCCTAAAGCAGAGGCTTTGGTTCCTTTACTTTAGGAACATTTGGGGAAGAAGGTAGCAAGTTCATTTTTGGCAGAAAATATCCACTTCTGAGAAAGGAAAAAAAAAAAAAAAAAAAGGCAAACTTCCTCCTGACATTGAGTAAAGGGCTTAAATAGCTATTTCATGAACATTTGCTCCAGGAGTCCTGGGTTGAAATTTTTTTAAGGCTGCCTTGACCTTTAGAAGCCAAGATCTTCAAAACCTGAGTTCTGAACACCTTGTCCCTAGAGGCAGCCAGTGGGAAATTTCTGGAGCAGAGAGGAGTCTGGGGTGAGTAGGTGGYATCAACAGGAAAAAAGAGTTTTATCAAGAAAAACATTTTCCTGTTGAATTTGATGTTTAGTTAGTTGGCCAAAAATCACAGAGACGTGGAATGGCTTGGGTGGGAAAGGACCTGAAATTCCCACCTTGTCCAAGACCTTCCACCAGGTCTTTGGTTTCTCCAAGCCCTGGCCTTGAACCAGGCCAGGCAAGGCTTAAAAATAACCCGAACGTGGTAAAGAAATAATTCTTGCTGCTGTCAAAATGGAAAACTGGCAGCTTCTCAGAAAATTCCCCTTGCCTGGACCTCCTGAGTGAACTTGTGGGTTCTGAGGGTCCTTGAGGTATCCTGCTCAAGACTGAACTTGAGGAAAAATAACAGTCRTATCAAGCAAAAATACTTAAGGGTAAAAAGTTCACAAAGCAGAAGAAATTAATGGCTGTTTGTCCAGGAACTCCTGGGAGCTGCTTTTTATAAGTGAATTTTAAAAATCAGACGGCAGCAGATGACAGTTAACAAACACAAATGCTCTCACAACAGCCAGGGATTGTATTCCTCCCTGGGATGGCTGAAAGTGTCCAAACAGCACTGCAGATGTTGCTAAAATGATGCCATTGAAAAGGGTGATAGCATTATTGTTATTGCTATTATTATTATTATTATTATTATTATTATTATTATTATTATTATTATTATTATTAATGCAAAATTTCAAATCACTGCATTGCATTTTTTTAATAAATGTTTCTCTAGAGTTTTCAGGAGAACAACATCAGGAAAAGATCTGCACTGGTCAAAACAGCCAAAATAAATTTGGGTCTCACAGGCAAATTCTCATATTGGTTGCATGAGAGTTCAAGGAGAGCTCAGTTACAAAAGATGATTCTGACTGTAGAATTTTTTTACCTTCTGAGCTGTTGAGGATGAAGGACTAATGTCCACTGACTAATGATTTATTGCTGAGGTTATTAAATAACACGTGGTTTCTTTTAGAAAGGAAGTAAAGGGTGAAAAACCCCCAAAGGTTAGTACTTAAAATTAAACTTAAAAAATTTAAGGGAAAGCTTTTTCTTTCTATACACAAAAAAAGCATTCTCTGATGTGGTAGCTATTAACCAGTGATTTCTGATTCTGATTTTTTTGTATTTGAATAAAAGGATTTCTTCATTTTGAAGAGTCATATCCTAAAGTCGTTATTAATTACTCCCTAGAAATAAGTATGCATTGAAGCGTTGGCATGTTAAAAGGGTAAAAAATTAAATAAATTTTTAAAAAATTAAATAAAAGGGTGGAAGAACGAGCAGAGAGTTCTGAAAAAAATGAACTCCAATGTACTCAACAATTAATTGTCCCCTTTTTCAAACACTGTTCACATTTCATTTGYTCACATTGACATGCCCTGCTGGACTCCAACCTCCACCAACTCCCCCTCCTGAATTTATGACATTTTATCCTCCCAAAACTCATCTAATTCGGCCCTGAGAGCTGCAGAGGCTGCTCCAGGTGCTGGGCTGTGTCACGCCACTCAGCACCACTTCTGTGTACATGAAAACCCCTTTATCTTGGAAAGGAAGGGGTGATAAGATTAAATGTCCTTCACAGAGGTCTAGAAAAGGTGTCTTTTCCRAGCTTTCTGAGCCCTGCTCCAGGACTTGGCCCTTTCAGGTACCCAGACAGTGAACCTCTCTCCTTGGCGTGCTGGATGTGCAGGTTCCAGACAGTAATTGAACAGAAGCATGCAATTATTGTATTCTCTTGAAGAGTTATGCAATGAACCATCAATTTCAGAGTTCACAGGAAAGGTCTGAGGACATCTCCACTAACACACAATGACATCAGAGACAAACTGGATTTTTTTTTTTTTTTCATCCACCAAATCACAGCAGCACATGGGGTGTGTTGGATGTTGGATGTTGGTGCAGAATCTTAGTGCAGTTACCTCAAGAGATTTTTTTTTTCAGAAAGTAATGGTTTTAAGAGGAAAGGAGTGCCTTGTTTTGGAGCAAAACCTGTGTAATTGTTGCTTTTTCAGATGTCTGGAGCACGGTGTGGCACAGCTGCTCTTGCCACAGAGATTTCTGCTCCATTCCCTGGACTGCAGGCCGGTAGATTTGCATCTTAAAAGCAGTGGAAACTATTTCTGAACAGAACTTTACACCAGGAGTGATCGTTCACATCAGCTGCGCTGTTTTATTGCGTGAATGAGATGGCAGGAGATCCTCTCCAGGGCTAATTCTTATCCTAAACTTGCCAGCCCTGTATGGATTATACGTTTCATGTAAACATGCAGGGGGTAAGTGTAGCTAAACACACAAGAACGTGTATATATACACATCTATTCACTGAAAATATATAAACATATATTCACTGAAAAYGGGAACAGGCTGCCCAGGGGAGTGTCTGAGTCACCATTCCTGGGAGTGCTCCAAAAAGGTGCAGATCTGGCTCGTGGGGATGTGTTTCAGTGGTGGATGTGGCAGCACTGGGTTGGTGGCTGCACTCGATGAATCCAGAGGCCTTTCCCAGCCCAAACCACTCCGTGGTTTCTCTGGAGAGCACACAGTCACACAAGTGTGCAATTATTATATTGCATTTTGCATTTAAATGATAGAGATAATGTATATTTTAAAATTAAGCACACATACATGCAAGGCCTCATCCATTTGTCTTTATTTAAATAAAACCTGGCTTATTCTGAGCAGGAAAAGAACTTTTTCTACAGTGAWGATAAATGATTTTTGAATTTCATGGACAACAAATATTTAGTAAGTGTGAATGGGAAGAGCAAGATACAATGCTTAGAGCACCACAGTAATTTCTTTTAGAGAGGGGTGTCACCAATTGAAAATTTCCCTATTCCAGGTTCCTACAGGCTGGCTACGTTATTCACTTTATTCTTTAAAAATAATGCATAATTCATAACAACGCTTTCAAATCTGCTTTAATCTGCATTTATGAGATGAAGTATATGCAGCTGTGAACAGTCTTTCATTTAGCTTCAAAATAATCTGGCATTAAGCAATAGTTTGCAGGGGTTTATTAACAGAAGTTACAGATGATTTTGATCAATTTTGTTTGTCTGTTTATTACACASTATTTCTTTACTCCTGTAGTGTGTTATTTTCTTCTTTCTTTCTTCTGTGGCAGGTGCAGAATTAAATCAAATAGCACATGCTATAAATAAATTTTAAAAAAACCAAATTAATAAAATTAAAATCTGCTTGTCTTCCTTCATTGCTGCTTTCTTCCCCAGTCAGCACTGCCTTATCTGAACAAGTTTGGTCTGGTTAAAGTCTTCCACCAGTGCAGTGTGAGAGTAATTCATGGCTGAACACTCTTGGTGTAACTTTACACCAGAATTCACAGGCCTTTTGTTTGTTGTGGTTTTGAGCAGCAGTGGGAGGACAACTAAACCAAAATCCCCATAATTTATTCCTTGGCTCTGGAGAAATGATGAAACATCTGAGCTCTGGGGAGAATGAGATTAGGTTTTTATTTTTAAAGACACAGGAAGAGATGAAGAAGTCTGCTAGTGATCAGAATGTTATACTAAAATCAAAGGTTTTCACTGGGAGAGAGAAAACTCTTAAAAGACTAAAATCAGTTTCTAGGATGATTTTTCACCCTACTGAACATTACATTATTTCATTACTGTTTACTATTTATTTACCATTTATAATTTAATATTTGATTACTAATTACAATATTCTTTCCCCACATCTAAGTGCATCTAAGAAGTGATGGGGTTTAAGGCTTTGTCCGTGGATATCCATGAAAATCATTTGAACCATTCTGGATGTTCAGGACACATATTCTGGGCAAATACTTTATGTTCTCCCCTCTCCTCCTAAACCCTTGCTGAGACTGAAMCTCCTGTGCTGTGTTTCTAGCAAAAATAACACTCTAGGACTTTCCTAGCCAAAACCAGAGAATAACACCCTTGTCTTCAGCACTGCAGCTTCACCTCTGTTGTGTCTTTCAAAAGTGACATTCTCATTTAATTGGACTGATATTTGCACGTACTGTGTGCTTTTCACCAGTAATGTTCCTTYCTATTATGACTGGACGAAAAATCTTCCACGGATTTTCCAGTTTCTCCATGGAAAAAGGGTTTCTGATTTGTTTTTTTTTGAAAAATCCTGCTGCTCGTGAAAACATTCCAGCGTTGAACTGCAGAAGTTCACGGAGGGAAACTCCTGGCAAGCGCCTGAGTTTTACCTTCAATAATCAGCTTGATCCTGCTGCTGGCCGGGCTCCCTAACCTGACTCCACAGCCTCGAGACCACCAGAACCATTTCCCCAAGAAGAAAGGCCRAAGTGAGGATTCACAGATGAAACCCCAGGTTGTCTTTAGGGAAAGAAGTGGGAAAGTTCCGCCTCTGAGCTCAAAATGCTGCGTGGAACACTGGGAAAGCCTGCTTTGGACTTTTCCAGCCCAAACTGGAGATTTTTCACTGCGGAGGAAGGGGGAAGCAGGGAGGCCCTGTCCTGCTCCCACCTCATCATCTCACAGATGGTATTGTCACATTTAATTTCCAGCAGCAGGGCTAAACGAAGGCAGACTGGGGAGAATGTGCGAAAGTTTCTTCACGTTGGTCCATTCGGTCTCACAAATCCTGTGCATTCTGCAGGCCTCAGTGCAAATGTTAGCCCCACACCTTTGAGAGAACATTCCAATCTCTGTTCCATAGATTAGCCCGTTTGAGAAGAGATATCTTTACCTGTCCTCCCAAGGGTCAAACAGGGGGGCAGGTGGAGAGGCAACTAACAAGCTTCTCATTCATAAACCAAGCCTTTCTGAGACAGGTTAAGGAGAAATAATGCAGACAGCAACCCCAAGCCTGGTTTGGGGGCTTTTTATTGGAGATTTTTCAAGGCAGAACAACAGCAGGGAGTGCCAACAAGACATATCCTAATGCTCCTGTGGCCAGGACATAGCCATGACATCACAAGAATGTTAAATCTTTAATGTGTATACAAATGTGCCAGGCTGGAACACCCACACGTTCTTCTCACACCTCCTATTGGGGAAGGGACAGAAACTTTTGAGTTATGCTCCTTAAATCCCGTGCTTTGGGGACTTTCACAAGGACAGGGGGCCACTTGAGTTGGAAATAACCATTGATCAGCCATTCTGTGGCTGAGTAAAGGGAATTYTGTCTCCTTTCCTGTGGCCCTGAGCTGAGCATGGACTGGCACTCAGGCATGACAGAGCCTGCAGCRAGCTCCAGGCAGGCAGCAGGTCTGGCCTGGGAGGTCTGGCTGCTTCAGATTGCTCATTCCTGATGAGTTTTGCTGTGCTCTGCTTTCCCCACCAGACGGATTTGTGATTCACAAATCGAGCTGACTCCAGCAAAGTTCGCAGTTGTATTCCCCACACTCACTCACTCACTCATGCAGAGACACCTGAGAGGATGGAGAGAAGCAGAGTGGGGGAAGCTCAGCCACCAGTGCAGATCCAGATTACATCTGGGCATTTGGGTTTGGAACATTATTGCCTTCTTCAGCATTTTAGAGAGTTTCATCACTGCTTCCTTCTGATGAGCACGATATGGTCAATTTCCAAGGTGCAGAGCAGTGATTCCATTGGAATGTACCACASCATGGCAAAGAATTAAAGCAGGGCTTATATTTTTTCAAGTGAATGTTTGGTTTTGGTTTTGTTTTTTTTTTCCTTTGTATTTTCTTCTAGAAAGCTTTCTCCTATCCCACAGTCYGGTGTGCAACTGATTGTTATCTGATTTTCCAACCTTTGCTTCATGAGCAACAGTGAGTAAACCATCGAATTTCTTTACTGCTCTGTCTGGACCACAGACAGTGATAAAGATCTCTCCTTGTGAAGATATCTCTGGCAGGGCAGCTGCTCTCCTTCGCTGTGAAATCTGCCATGCATTCCTCCCCAGCTGCATCCACTGGATGATTAATAACATTGGACGCCTGTCCATGGAATCTACACCTTGGACAAATGTCCCTCTCACCATCTTTTTTCTCTTTCACACTCTTTGGACAGCACTAGCAAAACTGTTTTACAATCTCTTGTGTCATTTACCTTACACTCTTACTTTTAAAATAAAAGTATTGTCCATGAGCTTCTTTTCTCTGTTCCTTCTTTCTGCCTCTCTGCTGGATTTGGGGGTTGGGAATTTGGTTCGGAGCTCTCTGCCATTCCCAGTCACACCTTTAAGTACATTAAATGATATTTTTTTACGTTTCTGTCACTGCATATCCTCGTTTCACACCACTCTTGATGGCTGTCAGCCCAGGCAGTTTTCCTTTTTGGTGACTTTTCTATCAAAAGGATGAATGTGCAGTGGGAGCCTGGCACAGCCACCATCATACAGCTTCTGAGGGATTAAAACCTGTCCATTTACACTTTACATCCAGTGTTTTCAGTAAAGCCTCCATTCTCTGGGGCTAAATACCAGATAAAAATTGTGAATTTTCATCTGCTGCATGTTCACAGTTATGAAATAGAAGCTTGGAACATGAAGGTTATTGCAGGAGTGTAAAGACTGTGCTTTTTGTTAAAACTTTGGGGTGGAGAGCTCTGTTTCTGAAGGCATCTGACAATACCTTTGCCCTTGACAGAGGTTTCTGGAGGTCACTTGGCAACCCAAGCACAGCAAATCTTGTCTGTGACCGTTCCTGACACTGGTGCCTGAGGACCTCAAAGTAAAAAATATCAAGGTATGTAAACAAATCGCAGGAGCCAAGGGTTTAGATTAAAAAAAACACATTGTACAATATAATAAAGCCTTTCTCTTGTGAGTGACGGGGCCCTTTCACACTTTATCCTCCTGAACTCCTGGTTAAAAGAGKAGCTGGGCCTCAGAAACATATCATGTACTTCCCTTCCTTTCCCTTCCCTTGTTCTTTATTAACGAAAATATTTAGATAAAAAAGGGGTCCTTATTTCCTAACAGTTCATCCGCCTCTCCTGTTTATTCTCTACCTGGTGTCACAGTCCTCTGAGCTTTGGCAGTGTAATAATTTCCACAGCAGTCCTGCTGGGATGTCACAAGCAGAGGATTAGGATTTCAGACTCTTARTAAGTTAAAAAAGAAAGATGAATGCTTAAACAAAGGCTCCGTCCTCAAGTAAATATCCTCAGTAACGTATAATAAGGAAAGAAAAACAGGGGAAATGTCTAATACCTAAGCAGAGCTGCACAAGAACAGTTTAGCTTTTTCAAACTTTTCCACAAACTCCCAGATGGGCTTCAGGAATGCCATTGCCTTTTGTCTTCACTCTCCATCAGAAAGCTGCCTCTGTATTTTCTTTGGGCAGAAGAAACTGCTTGGAGAAGGTTCAGATTGGCCTGAATTAAATTTTAATGACCTTCTTTTTTTTTTTTTTTTTTTTTTTTGCACAGCTAAATGGCAGGATCCCACCTTAAACAAAGGCCTGGATTCCCAAAACAAACCGAGAGGGTTCCTGTCAGATGGAGGCAGAGCAGGGCGGGTATGAGATGGGCTGGGGAGAGCCAGGCTGTGCTGCTGTTATTCAAATTGAGGGCTTGGGGCTGTGAAAAAACATCAGATGTGGTTCTGAGGGGGCCCTCAKGAGGTTTTTTAGGGTTTATTTTCACCTGCTTGGTGGATCACACCAAAACAGGGAGGTGGGTTAGCACGAAAATAACCTGAGCTCATAAGAKTTTAATTCCCAGCACTGCGAAGCCCACAAAGCAATTAGAGAAATTTGAATTTGAAACCAAGAACACAAACCTCCAGGTGTAGCTCACCTACCTCAGAAGAAAGCTAAAATAATCCCTAAGGGGCCAGATTGTGCCATCAGGATTCCCATGAGGAAGTTGTTTATTCTCCAAGTAAATCTCTTTGAAACCCATCCTGTTCAGAACAGCAAAACCTGCTGTAAAATAGGAACCAGCTAATGGCCATGTGGCAAAAAAAAATCCTATGAAAAATTATGCTTCCATGTCTAAGTTGTCTAACAGAGTTACTAAAATAAGGTTTTAAATGTATTTTTACTGTTACCAGAATAATATTTCAGTGATAGCTCTCYAAGTCACAGCATTCCAAGTCTTCGTAGGATGGTACAACCACAGTCCTCAAAAAACCTTCATTTTTTTTCTGAGATGAAATCATACTGATGTAAACCCCAAAATTCTGAGACCTTCAAAAAAATAATGTCCTGTTTYCCATGGAACATGTTCCACTGCAATTCTGCACACCCTGCAGTCAGATAGTYTTATGCTCTGGCTAGAAGAAGCAGCACAGTTCTCAAAAAGACTGGAATTTTAAACATTATATTTTGTTTTCCAACCGTGCTAATGTCTTAGGTTAAACACTTCTCTCCTAAACACTGCATTGCTTACCTATCTGTCTCTGAGGAAGTCCCAAAWTCCTGAAAATAAAGCCCAGAAATAAAAAGTGGCCCTTGGGTACTCTGGATAAAAGGTCTGCTGTGCTCCTGTTCCAGCAGGTTTTCAGGACTGCATTTGCATTTCATGTGTGTGTTACATGGACCAATTAGTAATGCTCTGATGAGTTTTCTTTTACGTGCCTGTAGCAAGACATTGTGCAATTTGTTCAAGCTGTGGTTTCATTTGCACATGCAGCCATTGCAGCTATATTTGCAAATTAAGCATGTGTTCATGAACACACGTGGGATAASCATAGACACTTATTTCTTTCATTGTTTGGACTATATTTGTATTTTCAGGTCAGCATTYATCCAGTTTGCACAAGTCTTCCTTCTGGATGGGAGCAATTGTAGCCTGCAAAGCATTATCTACCCCAGAAAATGAGTTTGCTGGCATTTTTACAGCTCCATCTCTACACCAAGTTGTGGAATATTGTGATGTCAAAAAACTCTTTCCATTGCAAGTGCATTTCCTGGTGGTTGGAGTGCAAAGCCATCCAGAGCTGAGCTATTCCCTCTGGCAGATCACCTGTTGCAGCATTGTCTAATCAAGCACACATTTCCACAGCTTTTGGGGTGGATTTCTGGATTTCTGAATTCTGCTGGTGTAGGTGGATTTGCAATGGGTTTTACTACAAGTTGAAAGCTTCCCCCTTTTCCTCTACCCCATGCTAATCATTACACACACACAGCCAGGAAAATCAGGAAAAAAGAGAATTTARTGCCACAGAGGGGCATTTAGGCATTTGGATGGGTTTCTTTGGGTGGGGCGTTTTCTGGGTTGTGGTTTGAGTTGGGGTTTTTTCCTTCTTTTACAAGAAATTGTGAGAAATTAATTTATTGCTGCGTCAAAGGCAAGAGGAGGAATGACAGGCGGGGTGAATAAGTAACTCCAAATTGTTTTTCCCTGCTGTGGCAGAGAGGAACAATCTGTCACCTGTAGATCAATTACTCCTTGGCAAGTGGTGGCAGGTTCCAGCTGCAGGTATGTGGCCTTAAATAATGTTTTTACACTTAATAAGTTGTAAAACCACTCTGTGCAGGCACCCCCTGTGGATGAATTGTGTGTCACTTGTGCACTCTCAGGGCTTTTCAGGTGCATGACCACCACTCATGCATTACCCAAAGCATGCTGTGAAATCCCTGGTGTGACAAAAACTCCTTGGGTTTGTTTCACTGGGGGAAATTTGGTGAAKAACTTGAGGAATTTTTTTCTTCTTTTTTGTTCACAGCCTCCAAATCCAGGCAGCAGTAAACACTTCAAAGCCCCCAGCCCTTCCAGAATCAGTCCTGGGAAACAGGATATGGGACCCAGCATGCTGAGTAGTGAAAAAAAAAACCAAAAAAAAAACCCCACCACTTTTATGTAGACAACGTTAAAATAACAGGAAAGCCAACTTCTTGTAGAGCCAAGGATCCCCAAGGACTTTAAACAGGAATTGTCTTTCTGCAGTTGCACAAATGCAGGTGCAGATGGAAACATCTTTGAGTAGGAGCCACAGAGTAGAWTTTTTTTCCACGATGGGTGATGGAAAAATGTGTGTTTTGAAAGCCAGAGGAACTCCCATAGGATTTTAGGGTGTTCCTGTTTTAAGGTGGATAAACCTGGCGCCACAAAATCCCGTCCAATTCAGGATTCACTTAATTTCTTGTTCCTGAAAGACTGGGCTTCAAAACTACTGCTTATGCCTCTGTGAGGCTGGGGGGCTACAGGGAACACAAAATCAGTTTAATATCCCTTTGTAGGTGTGCAAGGAGCTGCAAAGGSGCTAACAGGGAATGCAGCTGCAAGGATACTACGGCTACAGGTTTTTTAAAATCCATTATGAAAAAAAAAATCTAGGAATTCCACAGCCTTGTGATGGTAATATGCACCCCAAACAGAACTTTGCCTGCAGTTTCCACTGAGGAAGCAGGCTCAGAAGTGCCCAGAGAGGGGGATTCAGAGAGCAGGAGTCTCCTTTTGGAAGGTGAAATGGAGTTGYTGCACAGGACAAAGCTGGGAAGTTATTTTCTGACTGAAGAGTTAATCCTTGGATGGCCAAAGGAGCTGGATTTAGGCTAGGAATTACAATAACAGCCCCTCTGACAGCTCATTTTGGAACATGGTTTGGTTTTGTGTTTGTTTTTTTGGGGTGTTTTTTTTAGTGGTATATTTTGGGGGGTTTTGAGGTTTTTTTGGTGGTTTTTTTTTGTTTGGTTTGGTTTGGTTTTTGGGGGTTTTTTTTGTTGGGTTTTTTTTGTTTGTTTGGTTTGGTTTGGGTTTTTTTTTAGTTGACAAGGATTAGAGAGAGAAAAAACAAAACCATGACCTGGCAGAACAGAATTTATSTGGCGAGGGGACAGTGATGCTCTGATTTCTAACATTGTGGGGTTTTTTTCCATCAGGTGCCTCCTCCTGCTCTCTCATCTCCATGAAATCACACATTGGGATTGCACTGGAAATGCATCACCCCCTCTGTAATGGCTGGGTGGCTTTCATGTCTTTTTCCTTGTTCACTACTCATTTCTTCTGCCATAATTTTGTCCTAGGAATATTTGGGGTTAAAAAAGAAAGTATTTGTGTCGAAAAATCAGAAGACTGTGGACCTTTAGATTGTCAGGTTTACTCTCTCTATTTTAGGAGAAGACAATTTTTGGGGGAGGCAGATTGGTTTCTTGTTTGGTTGGGGTTTTTTGGGGTTTTTTTGGGTTGGTTTTTGGTTTGGTTTGTTTTGGTTTTTGGTTTTTGGGGTTTTTTTTTGTTTAGATGAATGAAAGATAATCACTGTTCTTATATTTTTGTTGTCACTCTCTTTTGTAGACCACAAGTTAATGTCTAGGACACACAACTATTATTTTTATTTTCAAGATTTTACCAAATGCATTGYATTTATCAAATGCATTGCAACTGATCAACCAATTTATTATCTTTACCACAGGAAATGAATGGCCCCTCATTTGCAGCCTCAAACTTTCCTGAAAAAGTATTGGATGATTTGTGGATCAATATAACACCACCCTAAGSCATTTCATGGAATATTTTCATGAAACAGGTGGATGTGAGATAAATACTTTTACAAAAATATTTTCTGTTGTTTTTCTTGGTGCAGACAATAAAATGTTTCAGCACTGTGCTGAAGAATTAGAAAACAAATTGAAATGTTCTGTTTTCATTTATCAAGATGAGAGGGAAATCAAAGGACACTTCTATCAAAGGACAGAAATAGCTGCTCAATTTGTCATGTATGTTTTCTTTTAAATTATTTAAATGATAAGTTGTAGAAGATAGAGCTTTTTTAGGGCTCATGGGATGCATCTGGATCCAAAKCTCACCTGCTGAGCTCAGGGGAATATTTAATTTTGTAGGGACAGGATCTGTTGCTACTCAGAGGAGAGACATTGTGAATTCAGAACTGGTTGGGAGTTCTTCTGTTGTGTGCAGGCATTTCAGCTGACTTGAAATATACTAAAAAATACTAGAAAGATACTAAATATACTAGAAATTTGTAGCTTTGCATTCTCTTGGGGKTTTTTTGATTTGTGCGGTTGATAGTTGCTACTTTAATGCACAGTAATTCTTCAATTATTTTCTGCAATATCCTACAATAAAGKGAAATTATGAAATGTGGCCAATATTAAAAATCCTTGAAATAWGAAGAGCAATTCATAGCATGCAACTTTCCCTTACACATAGAAGATTAAAAGAGAAAAAAATCTTGAAATAGRTTGAAAGAGAAAGAGAAAAAAAATCTTCATGCATTGAAGATTGAAAGAGAAAAAAATCTTCATGCATGTTCAATTTTTCTTTTTTCTTGTAGAAACTTTTATATGGATCTATTCAGACTGAGGCCTTCTAAGGCATTGTAATTTTTTTCTTTCACAAATAAACAAAAGTAATGTATTAAGAGTTCAGATCAGAATGTCAGTGGGTTTTGGTGAGTTACCCGTATACCCAAATATCAGTCAATTAAAGGCTTCACAGTGTGGTAAGAAAAAAAAAATATTCCTTTAATAACAAAAAAATCTGCACTACAGGAATTAATAATTTTATTAAAGGGAGCCAGCATGAATGCTAGACCTCCAAAGATAAGTATTTTCATTTTCAAAGGCAGAGTGTGTYTGTCAGTAATTTACTTCAGAGTTGCCTACAGCAATGACATTTTAACAGTGTTTATTAAATTTTAAATTCATTTTTAAATTCATTTAATATATTAAACATTTTAAGCGTTTATTAAATCTGGTCTGGAGGGACGGCTGAGGTTAGCCATGAATTAAGCTAGAGGAGGTGCCAATGAACTCTGTGTGCTATCAAGCTGTGATGGGGGCCCAAACACTTGTTTAACACTGCTGGCAGCCTAAATGAAACACCACACATTGCTTTACCATCACCAKCAGGCATGCAGGAGTTTGTCACACACTGCTTTGCTTCCCAAGCACTGTGTGGCTGTGCCAGAAAGAGAATTCCTYATACTGCCCTTTAATTTGAACTCCAACCTTTTCTTTTTCCTCGTGTTTGCATTCCAATATCTTCAATGAAAAACTGGGGTTTTTTTTTAATCTTGGAACTCTCAGGTACTCTAATAATGCAAATAACAAAATAGTGGAGCAGTAACTCTCTAATTTGTCTTAAAAGAGGGGGGAAGGGATCAAAGGCCGTAAAAAAAAAAGCAGCTCTAGCACACCAAGGAAGATGGAGAGAGACTTTTTGCCAGGGCTGTAGTGACAGGGAAAGTAGCACAGGTTTTAAGCTGAGAGATTTAGACTGGGTGTGAGGAATGCATTTGGTGTGATGAGGGTGGTGAGACACCAGGACAAGATTCCAGGGAAGCTGTGGATGGATGCTCCATCACTGGATGTGCTCAGTGTCAGGATGGAGTGGCCTCTCATGACCTGGTGAAAAATATCCCTGCCCGTGCTGGTGGGGTGGTGGGAGATCTCCAAAAATCCCCTCTAAACTAAGCCACAACATAAGCTAAGCCATAAGATAAATTAACTTTCTTTTCCTATGACAGCTCCCTGATTCTCCATTTACAAGATCCAGTTCTGATCCCCTCTTTGCTCCCCCATAAATTTTGGGAAAATGCCTTGACCTGGAAAGGCTCAGGTGAGTTATTGCTGCTGAGGAACAAGGTGGTTTYCCAGGCCATGCTGCAAGAAGGTGCATTTTTTATTTATTCCATTGATTGTCTGGTTCATGAGGAAGCTGAAGCAATCAGGGGCTCACCCAGCAGCGTTGAACAACAGGAACATTGAGTACATTTCCAAGGTAAAACACCACCTGAGGTTTCCTTGCCTTCTAACAGAACTTATCACAGATGTCAAAATAAAACAAAATAAAATAAAGTGTCTATTGACCTTTTTTTTTTTCTCCCCTGGCCCCAAAGAATGCTGAATTGCACAGGTGAAATAAACCATGTATTCGACTTTGAGATTGTACTGAAACATGATATTGCTGCAACCCTCTTTTGCACTTGTTGCTACGAGGGGAAATTGCACCCAAAGAAGAAAGCTTCTTGAACAGTTTATTGCTACACAAATTTAATTCCATGTAAACAGGAAATGTTTGCCACATAGGGACAGTGGCATGTTGATAGGTTTGCTATAAAAGTCTCAGTGCATATGGTGGGAAGGACAGAGGTTTGCAGCTTGGGGAAAGCCAGTTCCTTCTGGCAGGGCCTGGAGCTTTCTAGGAGGAGATTTTATAGCACTGACCTTTATTTATGGTTTGTTGCCTTGTATCCTCTGTGGTGAAACGTTCAGCAYTTCTTACCTGAAGCCCTGCTTCAACTCTTATGCTAGAAAGAAAATTTCACAGAGACAGGTAAATTGCACAAGCTATTTATTGAGTGGTGGGTCTTTTTTTTTTTTTTTACTTTCCCACTGAAGCCAATTTAAAGTGTAGATATATGGAGGTTTTTTTTCAGTTGGTATTAAAAAAAACCAAAGCGTTAGTGAACCACATTGTTAAATGGTGAAGTCTACCATCATTGAATGATAGAAGTAATTTCATATAGAAATATAGGAGTAAAATATCTGGTACACTGAGGGAAACTGTGCTTCTGTAGAGACTTGAAGATACTCTCCCTTATTTCCATGTGACTATTGTAGTATCCTGTGACTTCAAAAATTGGAYAGTAAGCTGGATTACGTTTTCTTCTTRTTGTGGTTTTCTGGTTTTACRCTCCCCCAAGCATTTGCATTTCTGYCCTGGGTGTGTGAAACCTGTGTCTAGTTCAAATATATCAGCACTGTTGTGGATTATCCARCCCTGTCCTGGCTGAAACAAACTCTGATCTCACATTGATGTGGCAGGTTCATGGGACACTTCAGCACTAACTAGTTCCACTAGATCCACTGCATTCTTGTGCTCAGACACGAGGCTGCTCTGAAGAGCCTCCGAGTCAGAACTGGTTTCTTCACCTTTTTTCTTTTCTTTCAGGCAGCAAACTTGTTTTAAAACAGGCAGCGAAGTTGAAAATTTAGAAACCCCAAGCACCAACCAACAAAGGAACTCACAAAGCCTCACAMAATGGTAAGGACCATTCTTCAAGGTGACTCAGGTCAGGGTGGCAGGTAAAAAATWGTGTTACCCTCACTGGTTTAGGTGTTTAAGTCCCTTTAAAAATCTGGCTTGCACCCACACGTATGGTACTTACACATCAGAACACTGGCAGTGGTTCTTTTATAATTTACATTTTGGTTATGAAGTTTTTTTGAATGTATGATTTCTGTGAACCCTATACTGACCATATTTCACGTGCTTTCCTTCTTGCTGGGCTTCCCCTTTTTGTCCCTTAACTTTCCTCTAGGAAAAGAGTATGGGAAAAAAAAAAGTTAGATACTGGATTTGAAGAGCTTCACTTTTTCTTCATTTAAGAAGCCAATAAATCATCAAATATTCAACCTCATTCTATGGTAGACTTTAAAGGTTCAATATCTCTTCCAAATTCCTCTCTCTCAGTATGATCATAATTGTCAGCTGTTTGCAGCAGTGATAACAATCTGTCTTCACATAAAAATTAYGGGTAAAAGATAATTAGAACTCTTCAGACACAGCTGCTCTAAGTTTTAACTTAAGTTTTCCAGCAGGAACCCACACTTGTCAGCTTCAATTGCAGCTCTTTAACCTGGGCTGGGATTTTCTTTTTTAACTTTTCTAGGAATATGAGTAGCAAAGTCACCAGAGGAAAAGGAAATTTCTCACTTATGCCAAGTGAAATGGAACAGACCTGTTTTTCTTAAAGTTTATTTTAAAGGAAAGCCTGCCAGAATAGGTCTGTGGAGATCTCAGACTGGTCAGGGAGAGACATTAGACTTTGTTTCCCTCTGCTGTCATTTTACTCAGGTTTCACTGTAGCTTTAGAACAGAAAGCAACTGGAACAAACCTCAGAGGAAAGTGAAAAGAAGATGCAGCAGCTGGTAGCAGATTTGGACTCCAAGGCTGTTCTCCTTGCTAAAATCTGTTAGAAATATTTATCAGATGTGCCAAACGGTAATAATGTCAGGATAAATCTCACTGAAATTTCTGGGAAATTGAGGTTTCTTAGCTGAAAGTACCCAGTTTATAATGTGGTATCAAGTCAGATAATGTCCACAGAGCTCYCAGAAGCAAAATATTCAGTAGTTATTGTATGCTGCATTCAGCAATAAACAGAAGTTCTCCTGCTTAATTGTATCATTTAGAAATAGAAAATGGGCAAATTTCAAAGCCGAATCAGGAAGCTGAGGCTTAATGATAAGTTTATTCCTACAATTAGCAAGGTATGAATAACCTTGGGTGAGKGAGACACGGTATCAGTTAAACTGGAAGAAATTCAGGCACCACATTCCTTGGGGAAGGCACTGAAAAACAAACAGAAATTCTGGAGCTCAAAGTWACTAGGCAACTGCCTTAAAGGAAGAAATATTAGACTATGCATTTATCCTTGTTTGTCCTACTTATGGAATTCACTGCAAAATTATTGCTAAGCAATAAACTAACCCGGGAAATTTCTTAGGTATTGTCTCAATTTTATTCCCAATGCTTTCTATATGCCTGGAATGCATTTCATTAAAACCTTGTAAATGTTTATGRCACTTAAAAAAGACAGCCTAGGCAAACTGTGGTGTGATAATTCCAGTCAAGTGGGCAAATTCCCTAAGGATGTGAAGACTACAAGGCTGCACGAAAAAGCACAAGATCTGTACATTCTCTCATGTCTGTAGCTGGCTAAAAAAAGGAAATGGGAGTTCCAATTACTGCTCTACCTCTCTCAGACAGCATGGTGGGAGTAATACTTGGGAAAGGGGAGGATTTTTTAGAAGAAAAATTACACTAAATCAAAAAATTTCAATAAGAATTCATGTGCGTGACCCCGGTGCAGAACTGAGGCACTGAGCTGACCAAGAGCCTCACAAATGTGATGGATCAGTCAGAGCTGCTGTCTGAGCACTTTCCTTCTTTTCCTCAGGCGATTTAAATCCCACAGGATGGACAGAAGCATGGTCCTGASCACAGCTCACCAGCAGGAAAAAAGGGGAGGGATGTTACTCCTTGCAAATCCACAGAAATTTTTGGTGGGCTCAGGGAAAACTTTTGATTGTTGTTTCTACCATTTCATGGCTGAGTATAAAACTTATTACAACGTGAATTCTCATTCATTCTCTGCAGTCTCTAAGGACAACTTTTATCTCCAGGAGAGCAATCCTTCCTCATGGAAGCAGCAGTCTTTCTGCTGTACATTTAATTTAGACTCYCCCACAGACTCCACAGTCTCTCCTAGAGACTGAATTGGTGTCTCCCAACTCCTACTTGTGATCATATTTAAATCTTTTTTACTGACCTACAAGCTTTTTAAGATCTATAACTTCTTTCATTTAGTCACACAGTTTGGTGAGGAAAATCTAGGTAGAGTTTGYATCATTTTAGGACACAGAAATTCAGTTGTGTGAAGAAGGACATTATGAGATATTCAAACACTGAATGGACCCCATTCAAGTGACAGTTTAATTTTGTCACATGCCATGAGATGATATATCCAATTGGCCCCCTCTGGACTTTAGGAGGCTGCTGAGACTGTATAGCATCAAATTGAAGGTTGGTAGAAAAATGATGTAATTGATTTTCCACTAGAGAAAGCTGCTGTGACAGAAACTTCTTTGTTAAACAAATCATAGCACTTTTGATCTTTTGTTTTTTCATAAAAATAAATATTGGAAAATGTTAAAAAGTATCCAAAGGCCCATTTTTATATTTTAAATGTATGTTTTATTGATAATTTCAAAATAAGCATTTGCTTTTCGGTTCTCACAGGGTTTCAAAGGAATTTGAATTCCAAATAAAATGTTTTGCTTTTATTAAAGTAAAATACTTATGTTGATTCAGTTTGGTCTTTCCAGACATGTGAAAGTATTCATGACCTTAAAAATAAATTTTCTGACAAGTCATAACTAAGATTATGGCAGAAAATATGAATTAATATAWAATAATATAATAATTAGCAAGATCAATACTCTCACACAAAGCCRTGAGTCAGTTCAGTTAGTCAAAGAACAAATACCCTGTGGCCATGTAAAAATTTAGTAAATTCACAGCMAAGTATGTTCAAAACAAGTTTACTTTTACAGGAAAGTAAGAGCTATTTCAGAGTCAGTCCTTCTGGAGTGAAAAATCATCATTTTCAAAGCCAACACCATCGRGTTATACTCAAATGGTGATAGTCACAAAAGGCTGTGAACTACAACTTCATTTGATGGGTCTGGCATTGATTTCACCTTGAGTCTGGAAAAACTGAGGCCCACAGCAGGTGAAATGTACAGCACAAACAGATCTTTAGATTTCTGTGTATTTTAGAGGCGAGCAAGCATTAATGTTGATTGTGGGAATGTACAAAATCAGAGGGTTTTGGGAAAGCTGCAAAAGGCAGGCCCCAGACACAGCAGAACTGTGATTGGAGCTGAGCAGCAGCCATGAGATTGGTCAGCAGAAAAATTATTTAAAAAGTAGAAAAGCAAGGACAAATAGAACAATGGTGTGTGTATTAACGCTTGTCTAGAATAACTCTCTAAGCTGCAGAAAAGTTTGTCTAGCGAGATTAGGAAGTTTGAAGCTTAATAATGGAGCTCTGTGCATTGTGTTTTAAGGCTCACACACAGGTATTGTATTCAAAATAAGCAAGCATTGTTTAACCAAAGGTACCTGTGCTTGTAGTGGTTGGATAGAACTACTGTCAATGTGCTTTTGCTTTGTGTGATTGGACAAAAAACTTATAAAGTGAGTTGTAACATTAAGGTCTTGGTCTGCTGCCTGGGATGTGAGCTGCTGGCATCTTCCCATTGTCATAACCATGGAATGAGGCTGATGCTGGAAAATCAAACAGCTCAAGGCACGTTCCTCAGCAGCCCCATCCCATTTGTCATTTGTACACAGACCCCAGCCAGTGATATTGTTGTTTGACAGGCACAAGAGATGTGACTCCAGCGAGGTGACATGGGCAGACAGGCAGTGGTGGAGCTGGTAAACAGCTCTGGAAGGAGCTGCTCTGAAAGCCCTGACATCCCATCAGAAAAGAGGGCAGCTGAGGAACTGTCCAGAACAGCCTGTGTGGGTTTGGCACAGCAACCCCACAAAAACCCCAAAGCGCAATATTTAAAATTTTTAGAATGGATTATTGCTACTTATCGCCTAGGCCCTGATGAAGCACAGAGCTTAAGCATAATCTAATCCCTCTGCCTCCAACGAGCTTTGAGTCAGTTGCTTTTTTGTGTTCATGCCCTTTATTGTAAGTGTTTTCTGATGCAAAGCAGAGCCCAAGTTGGTTGTATTGCCTACTTGCATACAAATGCTGTGGTTGTTGTTTCATATGGTTAGTTACCAAATCCTGAAGCAGGGAACTCGTCCAAAGATTCCAAAGCAGCATCATATCACACTCCTTATTGGCCAGCATCCCTTGTACACAGCATAATATATGTGGAAATGTGATCCTGCAAGGAATTTGTTGCTCTAAAACTTCCCTTACTCTTTGGAGCATCWCTTACCCTTTGAAATCTCTTTGGAGCAACTACACAAAAGAAACATCCTGCCTAAACCAAAAAAAAAAGTCCATTCTGATTTTCCTGTGATTTAAAAAAAAATAATAACATGTAGGTTTGTGACTGTGATTGCTTCCTCAGCAAAGTCCAGTGTAATATTTGCTTCACTGATGAAAAATTCAGCAGGTTAAGCTAAATGTTTAGTCAAGTCAGATGGTTAAAAAACAACAAAACAAAACCACACAAAACCATCCCTCTGTTTGTATAGTTCCTGTGTAGGACATCTAGAAAATATCTGCAAAAAGAATTAGTAAGAAATATATAAGTTAATTTGAGCATTTCTGCAGGTCTACCACTATTTTATTTCACAGCCTCAACCAGCTGAACACAAAATATGAGGTTTTCTCTGTTTAGAATAAACAATTGTTCTGATTGTACCCTACTCTTAATAATTTTTTCCTCTTTGTTCAGTGTGAAATGAGATCATCCCATACATAAAGACATGCTAATGACTCATTTCAACACTTGAAGGAAGAAAAGCCCAAATGAAAGCATTGCACAAAGAGACTTTGGCAGTAGGTCTGAACCACAGCAATGCAGCTATGAACATAATTTTGGGGGAGGAAAAACCCTTTTAATCAATATTTGGCTTATGATTGGAATGTTTTTCTCATGGATTTCATTCCTACAGGTTTACAAGGCAGTGAGAGCAAAAGTGAGAACGGCTGAGTTCTATCAGTAACCTTGGAAAATTAGACAACTTATAAACTTGACAACTATTTGTTTCTACTTAATCATGATGGAAAAGTACCAATTCCCAAAGATGTAGCCAAATGAATGGTATGCAGAGGGGGTATATGGGAAAGGCAGCTGAGATACACAAGCAAATATAAACGACTTTGCAAAACTTACAAAGTGCTGTCTGAGTTGAAAAATTAGTGTTGTCATTAATACTGAAGTCCTAAGTAAGTYTGCCAGATCAGTGTGAGAACCACGGAGAAAGTAAATTATTAAGCTTTTCCTGAGTCCCGAATAAAAGAACTGTTCATTTTTAAAGAATATGTCCCTGAAAGGATATGTTTGCACAAGGGGACAAATAGCTTTACGCTTTGCTTTGGTTTGTTTCCTCTGAAGAAAGTATATGTCTGTTGTGAGAAAACAGGAAAAAAAAAGCGACATAGGAAGGAAGAAGAGACCCAAAAATTGCTTTGAGATGTGTAAAATGATCTGTTTGTATAACAAAAGAAAGCAAGTCCAGAAGAGGACCACAAAGGGTATCAAAGGGCTGGGGGGGACAGGCTGGGAGAGCAGAAGGATCCAGGGGAACCTCAGAGTCCCTTGCAGGGCCTAAAGGGGCTCCAGGAGAGCTGCAGAGGGACTGGGGACAAGGGGCAGAGGGACAGGACACAGRGAATGGCTTCACACAGAGAGAGGGCAGATTTAGATTGGATGTTAGAATATTAGGAGGAAATGGTTCCCTATGGGATTGCTGAGGCCCTTGGCACAGCTGGGGCTGCCCCTGGATCCCTGGCAGAGTCCAAGGCCASGTTGGACATTGGGGTTGGAGCAGCCTGGGACARTGGGAGGTGTCCCTGCCATGGCTGGGGRTGGAACCACAGGAGTTTTAAGGCCTTTTCCAACTCAAACCATTACATGATCCCTTGGTAACACCAGATTCATATGGGTGGATCTCTGCTGGCTATTTTTATCCATCATTTATTCATATTTATGTTTTTAAATTAAAGAAAATGGGGCCTGATCTTAGGAATTTTGGAAATKATGCAGTCTTCCCCTTTTGTTTTGTGTTTACTGGATTCATCCTATGGAGGGTAGAAGAACAAATAAGGGAAAAAAKCCTTGATTATGGACTGTCTCCCAGACCCTTTTCAACTTGTTTTGGAGTTTTGCATGCTCTTCTGGAGGCAAGGGTTTGCAGTAGCTTTCTGTAAGTGTAGCTTCCTCACTGTTGTGTGTACAAAAGTGCATCTCTTGCAGAACTMACAATGGAAAACCCAAAATAACAGTGCCTTCAATTACCCATGCTTTAGCCATCTTTATTGCTGTTTTCTTTGAAGGCAACTATCACCTAAGCACGTTGCAGTTTTGYTTTTAAGTCACTGAAATAACTCAAGATGTGGACAGAAATCTCAATGTGACTTTCAAAAGCTGACATTTATCTTTAAATTAATTAGATGTGCAGGGGGGCTGCAAGTTCTGTGTAGGTGCATAATTTTTAGATACCCTTAAAACCCCCAAATACCAGCACCTTGATAAATACCAGCATCAGTTTTCAGGGACATCCCTCCAGGAAGTAATAAGCTCTCCTTGCAGAACAAAATTAATTTCTATCTGACATTTATTGCACATGCTCACTGGTTTAAAGGAACGGGTTATTTCAGGCTACAAAGTAGGAAAAACATAAGAAGTTTGTAGGATTGCTACTCAGATTATGTAGGAAATAAAAACATATTTCAGAGATGATTAAACATCTAAGCACTTAAGCCCTACTATCAAATGTAAATTATTGAATTATGTATACTGCCATTTGTTCAAATTAAAGCAATGCATGGAGAATATACAGATTAAGTTTTAYTTTTTAACTCTTGCAAGAAGAGGGGCTCAGGCAGATGTTTTTGCCAGATGTAGGATGGAATAGGATAATACATAAGAATAAACAAACAGCTCCACTGAGAACTTTAGTCCTGCTTGCCATCTCCGTGGGTCTTTCAGCTCTCAGGACATCTTGTCTCCCTCTGTCTCTCTGTAAATCCCTCCCCACATGAGGTCCAATGAGTGATGGGATTTCTGCTGATCGTGTTCTGAACATGCAAGCACCACAGCACCTGGGACCAGTGACCATTTTCCACCTTACCTCCAACACCTGTGAGATTATTTTCACTTCAGCCAGCCACGGGTRTCACACAGCAGTAAGTCAGTAAAGACACTTCCCCCTTGTATTCCCTCTTGCCCACACCAAGGCAATAGGTCCCTCTCTCTTTCCCTTCTCAGCCCAAGGCATGGGAATTTCCACACAGCTTCCATCCCCAAGGGACCACCCTTCCCAGTTGCTGACAACATTTGCTAGATACTGTGCATTTCCCAAAGAGGAATGAAGCCACATTCTTTGACCTTTCATTTAGCYCTCACAGCAGCTTTGTTCCACTGACAATGCACGGTCCTGCCTAGCTGGGTTCTGCAAGACTGGCTGTAAAACCAGTTTTAAGGGTGGGTGTTTACAAGTGACATTGCTAGCTCGCTCATTAACTTCTCRAACAGCCAGAATCCAGGAACTGAGTATCACAGTTATGAGTTTAAAAATAAACAATTGGGATTGTTGTCCTGTTCCCCCCCTGGCCTCCATCCCCTCTGTGTCCACCAACAGCATCGTGGTGCCACAACGTGAAGCCAGGAGCTGCCACATCCTGAATTCTGCATGCAGCTCTGAGTAGCTTCATTTTAAAAAGCAGCAGGATGAGAAAAGGCTCACATAGTCCAGATAAAGCATAAGATCCATGAACAAGAGTGGCAGGGATGTGGGAACATACAGACTGAAGCTCCTCAGGCAGCAGACCATAAAAATCACAGGGAACATGTAGGTAGGCAATGGCTTGATTGTTTCTTCAAATAAGAGAGTTAGGAAACATCCAGCAATACACCTAACAAAACTACAGCTTTGCAGGTTCAGCTAAAGCAAAAAAAGAAATATGAAAATTGTCAAAAAGTGAYCATAAAAACTTAATGGAAGAACAATCCGTCAAGAGTATTAAATATAGTGGAGAAGACTTTGGAGGGGCAATTACTGGAGATTGTGACTTTTCTGGGAAAGTACTTGTCCTCGGTTGTTATTTTAGGTATCCAGTGTTGAGGGCCATTTCCTTTATTACTCCAGCTATTTTTGGGCTTTTCTGCAGATTTTGAAAACACAATGCTGACACTGTTTGCTGCTGTCATATAGTTTTTCCTTTTTTTTAAAATTTCCACAAGTATCACTACATCTATCGTGGTGATTGCTGCCCTGTCACTGCAGAGACACTACCACATTCTTTCCCAAAAACAAGGGATTTACAGCACTGCAAGTTTAATTCACTCAGGTCCTTTGGCAACARCCATCTTTGTCCCTCTGGATAATTGGGAAGTCCCCATCTCTCTCCTCCATTTTGCTACACTGGTCATATTTTATATCTGACTTCTTTGTGCTTATGTGGCAAAATCAGTGAAGCAAACCCCGCAGACAAGAACTACCAGCCATGGAACAGCCTCCCTTCACAACAAATCATTGTATTTCTTTAGCATATTTATTCTTACACATTTTGGGGCTTATTAAAGACTCCATGCAAGCAGCCATTTCTTCCTGTACACCTTACACAGCCCATTTCCTCCTGTTTGCAGGTAGAGTGGAGCCTGAACTCATCTTCCATGCTCCTTGGGCAGCTTCCACACCCCAAAGCCTGGAGAAAAGCAGATTGAGGGGCTACCATGGAATCCACTCCAATCAAACTTGGTATTTAGTGTGATCCTACTAATTTATAGTGCCAGGAAGGTCAAGTGAGAAGCTTTAAAAAGAGCTGTGTAACTGAGGAGCTATCAGAAAAAAAAAAAAAAAAAATCTGCCTGGTGGTGGTGGTGGCCTCGCCTGAGTGGAACCTTGGATCCAATGAAAAGAGGAAAGCCCCAAGAAGATTAAACAGAGTGGCAAAATAAGCAAATTAGGTGGAAAAATAAGAAAATTAGGTGTCTTACACAGCAGAGTCTACAGCACTTCTTATACCCACACCCCAAAAACTATTGACTGCAAGGCCTGAAAGGAAAAAACTGCAGATTTTTTCTGAGCTTCCCTGCAAAAAACTAAGGAAAGATTTCTGGAACTGTGTCCAAGGTGAGACCAGAGAGGGTCTGGTTTTTTCAGCACAACACGTGCACTCCCTCCCCTGTGCTAACCTGTGGGATGTGCAGTATTGGCGCCCAACCATAGACTGATCTGAAAGTTTTCTTGCCTGAAGAAAAGTACAGAAATAAATCCCGCATTTAATGTTATGTTAACTCCTAATCAACTCCCCAGTAGCTATTTTCCCATTTAAAAGTATTTTTTTCATCTGCTGTGAATGTAATAATAGAGTTTTTCACATTGTATTTGTGCTTTTTGCATTCCCTAGGGATCCAAGAAAAAATGCACCAGCTAACTGACTTAAAAGAGTGAGCCATTCATTTTACCTGCCAGGGACAAAGACAGAAAAGTCTCCTCACACTTTTTTTTAGCTTTGAAAGGGATAAATTATTTATGTTTTTTCCCATTCCTGTAAACTGAGAGTGGTAGCACTCCCACATTTAATGAAATGGGCACAAAGAAATATCCTAAGGTTAGACTGAGACCAACCTCCTGTTTTGACTTTGACTTTACAATCTTGCTCAAACTAACAGCAAACACTGAAAAACCTTCTCACCAACCTTCTTTTCCTTTGATAGACCCTCATATACATAAATACACAAAAACTTCACCACCGTCCATAGGTGCAGCTTTAGGACTCCAAATGCAGCTGCACGCAGACCCTTGTGGGGCAGGCACATTCCCTGGAGGACTGGAACAAAATTCCTACGGTGTGATCACAAATTGTGTCACTCCTCAGAACGTCCCCCTGTGCTGCAGAACTCATTGTTTCAGCCCTGCTCCCTCGTTGAGACACCCAGCCATGGGAAACGGGCGATTAMAATCCTCCTTCTAACACACTGTGGGAAGAGTCCTTTCAGCTGCTGCCATGGCTACAAGATATAAGCCAAGGTCATTGTTATGATTGTAGCTGAGCCTGGGGTTTTTGGTGTTTGTTTTTTGTTTTGTTTTTGGTTTTTTGAGGGTTTTTTTTAGGGTTTTGTTTTTGTTTTTTTTTTAATCGGCAGCTGTCGCATATAGAGGAAATTAAATCATGTTTGAGGCAGACAGAAAATGTAGGATTTTTCTAATTCAGGTGAGTCATGCTGGTATTTCTGTCTTCTCYGTGGTGCAATGTCTGATCTCCATCATCTCCATGCTTTAAACACAGAATAACACACCTCATTGTGCTGCACCACAAAAAAAGGGTACCAGAGTAAGTAAATTCACATGAATAGCTTGAAATAAACTGGTAGTTACAGAAGTGAGTCAAGTCTGCATGCTTGCAAACTTTGATATTTTACAGACGCGTTTTCTGAAACTAATGACATTGCTGGCAAGCCACACTTGTGCTTTATTTAAGTCGCATTATCCTCTGAATTAATCAGATTTATCAGATTTATTCTCTGTGGATTTAGTATCAGTCACTCACAAGCAACTTCAAAAACAAGATCAACAAAGAGACATGGTGTAAAAAATAAGGACCCCTCTCTTTATGGCTGCTAGGTTGATTTGGCTTTTTTTTGGTGGATATTTCTATTAAAATAAGTGACTTCTAAGTACCTGGGCTATAAAAAAATCTTTAAATGAGACTTCTATGTATAGGGTCGTATCCATGCATGGTGAAACCACACCACAGGATGCAAGAAGCTGGTCCAGAGCCCTCTTCTTGAGTTTTTTTTTCAAGCAAAAACAGAGGTAAACCCAACTGCTAAAGCAATTTAAAACAGACCCCGAATTGCTTTATTGTGTATGAACTGGAATAACTTCCTTAGGTGACTAAATGCAGGTCAAAATTGCAGCAGCACTGTAGCAGGGCTTTGATGCAGAGCAGAAGCCAAAGCAGTAAATGTGATATGGTATGATTCTGGATCCCAGATTAATTCTTCTGGGTAGCTTTTCCTTAGCAAAACACAGAGAGCTAAAATACAAAAGGCACAACAGGTAATGTTTTGCTCTTTATTTACTTTCTGTTTTTTAAAGCCCCTTTTCAAGTGTAGCCCTGTACAATGGATAACAATCGTTATTCAGGTATTCATCACAAAAGTGAAATATTGCCAAGACTTGTATTTCCCTGCAGGAAACTTTCCTTGCTTCTGTATTTTTCTTTCAAAAATGGTGTAAAACACAGCGCTTCATATCTCTAGATGAAATTTGAGTGGCCTCCAAACATCTACTTCCTTTCAAAAAAAAAAAATTATGTATATACACACATATAATCAAAACTGTGCTTATCTCCCATTTCATGCRGCCAGTCATGTAATACGTGTTCTTAAATGCATCCATGACCTCAGTTAAACCTTACAGGGCACGCTCTTATTTTCCATCATTTCCTTTCTGACAGAGCTGACACCAAGCCAAGGGAGCAAGAGAGAATCCCTATCTTGATGTATAAAGAAATAATTAAAGGCATTACTTTGCCGGGGACAAATCATCCAGTTTCAGAAAAGCATATGGAAAAAAACACTTCAGAAAGGATCTCGGAGCTAATTATCTCTTTGCTTTCAAGACTTAACATATTGCAATATTTCCGAATGTAAACAGACTGAAGGTTTGTTAATAGGGAGAATACTGGATGACAAATTCTTGGGTAAAATTATTTACAGGAAGATAGGAAATGAGTCAGGATTCTCAGGAAAAAATAGCTATCTTACAGGCGTCTCAAAAAATGTCCAAAGGGTTCTTTTAGATGGAGAAAGGAAGGGGAAATGTATCAATAGGAGTTACAAATCACAAATTCCTAGCTTCCTTCTTAGCTGCATACCAACTTTGTCTTAAGTCTTGTCTTAAACTTCTAGTGCTAGGCACCAATGGGCAAAAGAGAGAGACTGCTGGCTTTATTCTGTATATTAAGGACTCCTTGATGCAAGCACCAAATAGAACAATATGAACACCAATAGAACTGAATAAGTAATTTGCTCTGCTTCTGAAATTCTTTGGAAATATCAATAGCACTGCACAGRAAAGGTTTCTGAAAGCTGCTTCAGGAGCTTTTGATATGCAATACAGAATGCATTTTCATATGCTTAGCAGAATAACAGAATAATTAGTATGTGGTGTCTATAGTTTCGCATGCTCAGAAGAATCCAGAATGTTCATGGAGAGAATAAGGAACGCATCAGAGCAAACAATCGCTAAGTGACATTATTTAAACTTTGGTATTAAAAAAAAAAAGGCTTTCTGGTCGAGGAAAATAAGACTCCAATAGCGTCATGCATTACATTCTTTGTGGATGACTTGCCATTTCCACACAGCAGCATATGAGGTGGATGTCTTTCTGCATGCTCAACTCTCTTCCTTGCCTTGCTACCCAAAAATACTGAAGAGTCTGTAAGATTCTCTCTAGGACTAAATGAGCGCATTCTACTCAGAAATTTCAGGCGGATGAAGGGCGGGGAATACAGAGGATACTTTTTATTTTGCTAAGCAATTGAGAAGAATCCCCACTCGTAAAACATGAGTTTGAAGGTGACACTGAGCGTGGATCTGCTGCAGAGGGGTCTGGACAGGCTGGATCCATGGGGTGAGGGAAAACCAGGGGAAATGCTGGATCCTGCCCTYGGGTCACAACAACCCCATGGAGCTCCAGGCTGGAGGAAAGGGGCTGGAAAATATCACTGACCAGGGTCTATGTACAAATGACAATCGGGATGAGACTCCTGAGGAACGTGCCTTGAGCTGTTTTATTTTCCAGCATCAGTCTCATTCCATGGTTATGACAATGGGAAGATGCCAGCAGCTCCCATCCCAGGCAGCAGACCAAGAACTTAATGTTACAACTTACTTTATAAGTTTTTTGTCCAATCACACAAAGCAAAAGCACATTGACAGTAGTTCTATCCAACCACTACAAGCACGGGTACCTTTGGTTAAACAATGCTTGCTTATTTCAAATACAATACCTGCTTGTGAGCCTTCAAACACAATGCACAGAGCTCCATTATTACACTTAAAACTTCCGAATATCATGCTAGATATCCTTTTCTGCAGCTTAGGGATTTATTCTAGACAACT
>JACDOX010000373.1:314346-335873 GCA_014549065.1 Cardinalis cardinalis
AAGCTCGACCAACTGGGAGAAGAAATAGTTCTGATTTAATTACTTACAATGATGTTGTCAATGTGCAAACAAGCTTTCTAAGTTAATACTGTCATACCAGGAAAGCTGCTTGGCAGAATAAAAAATGGTATCTTAAGGACACTTGTGCTGCTTAAGGTAAAGCATGTGTTGTAAGGCACAATAGAGACTTTGAGAAGCAGCATTGGCTTGTTGTGATTATAATTCAAATTTATGTCACTTCATTTGTCAGAGGCTCAGAAAAGCTTTACAAACTTGAGTCATCCTGGATGGCATCCAGATCTCCTACATACAACCTGTAAAAAATGGTCCTTTATAAATATATATCTGAAATATCCTACCCATTTTCTGGAGTGACTGTTTGATATTCTGTTGTCTTTGTGTTGTAAGAGCCTTATGCATGGCAAATAATATGTATTTTCTTACTGTTTTCCTAGTAAGACCTTAAAATGCTTSAAACTGGTAGGAGTCAGTTTCCTAATAACATACACACTACTGAGAAAACTAAGACATTATTAGGAAGTCACTGCTATTCTGGTACTTGGTGCCTCAGACATTCCTGTAGACTGGAATTCAACTTTTTATATAAGCACGGAGTGAATATGAATGAAATATTCTCAAAGTACTTAAAACATCCCAGATCTGCCATCGAGCACTGGACCTCTTGGGCAATTTCCCATCAGTGACTCCACATGAAAAGTGGGAACCAGAAGCAAATCAAACTCTCAGAACCCTAAGAGCACCCAGTATTGACATTTTAACAGCTGCAGCAGATGTTGAACAATACTGAAAAGGCAGAATTTAGTTTTTGGATCARACCTGGAAGAATCTGTGTTTTGCTATGTCTCTACCATTCTTGGGAACATTGCTCTACAAGAGCAAAAAAGTTATTTAAAATCAGAAATAGAAGCTTTTTGTGTTTCCCTGGTGCATACCATGGACAATAAATTTGTCACTTGAAATCATTTGAGATCTGACCTGTACAGGACTTAACAGTGTGAGCTTTATATTCCTTTATTTCTGCTCCCTCATCAGGTACCATTCACTGCCAGCCCAGCTTGCCACTGAAGGAATTTGCGTTGTTTAAACATCCTGAAAGTTTGTGTTTGTTTTGTTGACATTCAGAGGGTGTTCTGTGCTCAAATGAAATATGGGACCTTGGCAAAACTCTAACATCCAACCTTATCAGCAGTGTACCAATTTTCTCACGTTGTTTCTGGGTCTTTGAACTCTGAATAAAATGTGCTTTTATAGTATCTAACACACAACTAATCCTCACAGCAGCTTATGAAGTGCTGTATTCTTCTAAAAAATTATGCTGGCAAATATTTAAGGGGGGAAAGTGTCCTTTTTACAAACTTGTTTGCTCACCTACTACCTTGTCATAATCTYCCTTTTAATTGCTGTGCATTTATTGGATTCTGACAAAGAGTTGCAAAACATGCCTCCGATGATTGCATACATTCAAACACATTTAGATAGCGCTTGCCTCAAGCAATCGGTGCTGTGAAAGCAATCCTTAT
The DNA here is from genome assembly GCA_014549065.1 of Cardinalis cardinalis. NCBI lineage: Eukaryota > Metazoa > Chordata > Aves > Passeriformes > Cardinalidae > Cardinalis > Cardinalis cardinalis. The sequence continues at coordinate 315,888 of JACDOX010000373.1, forward strand.
GTAAAAGGGGCGAAAAAACCCTGTAAACTGAAGAGGAGACAATGTTCTGTCATCTTCAGAAACACACAGTCAGTCAAACAATAACAYCAACCGCGCTAAAACAGTGGAAAAACCCCAAACATTGTACCTCAGCATTCCAGTGTCTTTCACAAATGATTCTTGCAGCTTTGTGACAAGAAGACACAAGACATCAATCTTCTCCCTATCTGCAACAATAAAATCATAGGCCGCTTGGGACATGCAATTTATCTTTTCTGTTCCATGTGCAGGAAATATTTTCTGCATGCGCCGAAATGCTCTGAAATGCACACGTTACAGCGCTGTGCCMGTGGAAAAACCTCATTGGTACAGTATCATATTAGTGATAAGCGAAGAGTAAGGTGTGCCAGGGTAGATGTCTCTGCTGTATTTAGACATCTGGAAAAACTATTTGCACAGAGTCATCTAAACAGTTGATTCGGTTGCCTTAATGGGTCATCATTCTTCTCTTCCTGCGAGGAGGTCACCAGCATTCACAGATCACCCTGACGTCGCCATTCCCATTGGCACCTGGCTCCCTCTGACAGCAGAAGGCACGAAGGAGGTGCCAGTTATGCCAAGAGGGAAAGAATGAGGGGAAGGAGTGCAACACAAATTATAACTCAGGGAAAAGGCGGCGGAAGTCGCCAGCGTGATTAAACCAAAGAATTCCTCAACATAGGCATGGGTTCAAGGGCCTGCTTCTATCACAAGCATCTGTTAGGGCACTGGTGTGTCTCAAAAGCACTTCCAGTGCACGGTGGGTTCTGCCTGAAGAACCAATTAAACAACAATTTTGGAAAGTGTGTGACTGGCTGCCCAGCAATTCGAACATGTGTCCTCCTCCCCGCGTGCCTGCACWGCCTCTTGCTTGAATTTAGTAATGAAGAAGATTAAAGCTGTCAGTTACATATAAGGGTTAAGAACTCCAAAAGGATTTATGATCCCTGTGCAGTCTCCAGGGAGAATAAGCAGACTGCTCCCTGCCAAAACACTCCTAAGCTGCCCTGCAGTGAGGAGCATTACAGGAAAAGTACCAGTTAGACAGGGGGAGGGAGGAAAGCTAAGGAATAGGGAAATGCAGCTGTCAGCATCTTACCTGCTGTGTGTATTCCCCGTTCTTACTTCACTGTACTTCCYCTTTTCTTTCAAGAAATGTATTTAAATTGACTGAAATTTAATGCAAAGTTTAATTAAATCAAGTTACAGAGTATTAGTACATCCTCTGCTGCATATAGAAACTTCCTTAGAATAATGAACTTAAGCAACTCAGAAATAATGAACTGCTAAGAATAGTGAACTACTAATGAAGATAGCTCTTTTCTCAATTTGCTTATTMATTGCTTGAACCAATATTAATAGTTTACTACTGATGGATGAGACAAATAGTATTGTTTTAGCACTCTCCTGAAGAATAGTGTTTATCAAACTGTAAWGAAACGTTACAGTATTTTAGTATCTGAAAATCCCAAAAAATAATTTGCTTTCAGCTCCTCTCCTCTAGGTACATTAATAAAAGAAATGTTCTGGAATTWTCACAGGTCAGTCTCTTGTCAAAACATAATCATATCATCTGCCTTTTTGCACAAATCTACCAGTCAGCAGAGGTCTTTCAACCACTTATTTCTCAAAGTCATYGTGAAGGGGTTTTTGAGAGGACAGAAACCCCAGATGAGGAAGAGGAGAAAAAAAAATCTGTGATTTGACTGCAGATCTGCAGCTGAGGCCAACAGCTTATGAGCCGCAGCTGTGTGAAGCCTCCAGCTGGAGGAACACGCATCTCTGCAAATATCAAAACCATCCCTCAGCCGTGGTTCACCTCGCCGAGCAGTCCACACTTCCACAGCTGCATCAGACTGTGGCAAAGGTGATGATAAAGGTTTACAAGAGCTTAAGCTCACCCACACGCTTAATCACGCGGTTCGCGTAATTCGGGCTGGCGTTTCTAAAAACTGCCCCGTGCGCACCAAATCTGCTGCACGGTCAGTAGGGGTCAACCCAAACTTGAACGTGGAGCTGGGACAGGGGAGGGGGTTGTTTTTCACTGCACAGCTTTTCCCCCGTTAGTGATGAAGAAGCAGAGTTTTGTCAGCCCCGAAAAAAAGAGGAAAAGAAGCCAAAGGGAGGGTTTCGCTCTCTGGCACAGGGAAGGGCCATGACGACTGCAGCTGAGTAGCCTTTGCAGGCATAATGTTGCATGTCCTCACTTGAGTAGCAATTTATATCTTGTTTGCATAAGGTGTGTGAATGAGATGCATCTTTCCTGTGAAATGGGAGCATTTCTGAACAGTTATGTAATAAAGGTATTAGCGTGCCTGTCTGCATGCATAATGCCAGAGGAAAGGGAGAATTGTGGCTGAAACTGGAGGAAAAATTAAAAGGCTTCGAACTTCTCTGTAAGTCCAAATTTCTGTACATGTTTTGGTCATCTTTTGGACTTCTTCACATCATAAAACACTGGCAAATAGGGCATGCAGTGGGGTGCAAATTGTGCACAACCAACCAGCTGTGRCTCTGAGCCCCAAGCACTGTCAAAACTGGGTAAGGAGGGCAAGAATTTAATCCCTGTGCATATAAGATTGACTCCAAAACATACATTCTTAGTGTATCCTCAGTCTGAAGTAATTTTCTTATCATTTCATTGGATGTTTTAATCAAATGACCATCCATGTGTAACAATTCACGTAACAAAAAACCCAGCAGATCACGTAGAGATGCAGCTCTACCTGGACTGTGCACTTCAGCACAGTTTGGGTTAAATTGGCTGCCAAAATGACTCATTGAACCTGGATCATTACATTGGAAAAGAGCTCTTCTGGAAGGAAATTAATGAGCTGAAGGTACAATCTAGCAAGACCCAGGATGCCAGTATCAGTTCCAAGCAAAGAAAAGGCGGTTTCTTTATGGAACACGTGTATTTTTGGATAGCACTAAGACAGTGCCATAAGGAACTGTAGGAGGAGAGCAGATTACAAGCCAGGATCTCAGAAAAAGTCAGAGGCAGGAAACAAGCAGAAGAAGCTGTGGGGAGCCTGTCTAGATCCAAAAGTCTCTTTGGAAAGACTGAAGTTAGAAACTGAGAAGGCAGAGAAAGAGAAAGACAAGTTAATCTATCTTCAAATTATATAATGCTTCTATTGTTATCTCCATCCTTTCCATGCCAGAGCTAACAACTTYATAGATCTTACGACCCATTTTTTGTCAGGAAATTAACTGAAGCAGTACTTCAGCACCCCCTTTCTCCTTTTAGCTCCAGTGCTGAGCTCCTGTGTCAGTCTTKTCACTTCAACAGCTGACTTGTTCCTTTTCCAGGCAATGCAGGACATTTTAGCCTTGTGTGAATCCCTTTCCAGCATGGTTCTGCCTCCACGTGGCCCAGAAGKCCCAGGCAGATGGCTGACAGCAGTTCACTGCATTTTGTCTCTAGCCACTCACTGAATATGTAAAAAATTGAAAGCAAGACTAAATGCAGTAAAGTGACAACGAAATTGTCAGGAATACAGTTCCTTCCAGCATTCCACTGTTAGACACTAAAATCAGTGTAAAACAAGGAAAAAAAAATCTTATTGTTTCTTGTTTCCTTAAACCTCAGGATTTGGTTTTTTGCTCAAGTTTAGTAGTAGTCTCATAGTCAGGTGACAGTAATTCCCTGTAATCCCTGACAAATTCTTCTGAAGTTTCCCGTTCTGGAGTATGTAATTTTGTGGGATTTCTCTCAACTAATTTTACCTGTTAGAAAGTTAGATGTCCTCCAGAAGATTTAGGTGGCATCTCCAATGGAAAGACAGGCACTTCCCATCTATCTTACATTTTTATCTTCAGGTGGCTGAATCATCCACTGGAGATGCTTATCTCTCTCCATTAGTGCACTGTGAGAATAGGCAGGTAATTTAAAATTGATGTTTAAATTTAGATGGTTAAAATTCAAACAAATCAGTCTGTTAGGGAATAGATAAAAAAAAAAGCACATTGTGGACGATCAATCTTTATTAAAAGCGTTTTTCATTAACCCATTAGTGTCCAGACTATATTCAGAGTACACTGACTAGACCRTTTTCTTTTTTCTGGTCAATATTAGGACCATTCTGCCTATGTTGGCAAGAGTTAGAAAGGGGAATGTAATGATTTTTAAATCAAAGCCCTGTTTATTGGCAGTGYTCCATTTCAGATGCATGATATTAATTTTCCTATGTTGAGTTCTGATACTACATTCCCAGGTCCCTATGTTTCTATCCTAGGATGCTGTGTTGAATTATGCTGCATTCTGATACTCTGCTGAAATGTACAGGAGCCTTGACTATCACAGGAATATAAATTTCTAGATATTTTTACTTTTGAAATCCCTTGAATGATGCTTTGACTGATAGTTCAAGGTGATCCCCAAAGACACCAGCCAAACTAGTAACAAAGCCTACTTATTCTCAGCTTGCTGTTTAAAATGTGAGGATTTTTCCTGTTTTCTAGTATTAGTTCTCTACCACAAAATTGGAGAATTATAATCACAAAATACCAACACCTTGTGCAGCATGTATTCAAGGCAGCCCTGGATGCATGGATGAAATTCCCAGAGACATTCACACATCAGTGTAATATTTGGTTAACTTCAAGACTTTACATATTTTCTCTTTTTTTTTTCTTTTTTCCCCCCATGAATCATTAACTGAGAGCATTATTTTCTTACCCATAACAAAAAAAAGCAAACTTTATTTGATCAGGACCTTGACTCATGACCTTGTCCAGGCAGCAAAGTGAAATCTTGGGGCTACACAACTGAAATTGTAGACTGACTCAAGGAACAGAAGASTTCCATGGCTTGATCCCTGCAGAGAGAGAAGCACTGCAGCATCCAGGAAATGCCTGTCTTCCCCAAATTTTGCATGTTTGTGTTATTTGGAGCTCTCTGCCATCTTGGTACAAAGTGACTTCATCCCAGAAACTTGCAACCCCTTACAGCCAAGTGTCAAAGAATGCAAACAGTAAGGCAGAGAGCGTGGAAGTTTAATATTTAGTTAGTGTTTTAAAACAGAACATCTATTCCAACATACGTAGGGGTTCAGATGCTGTGGAAAAAGCAGAACTCTCATCTGAGGAGCAGTGCCCCAGCTATTCTTATCTTGTACTTTCCCTGTTCTGCTTTTCAGCTTTAATGAGATTTCACAAGCAATTCTGTTTCCACATCAATTTGCACATTGCCATATCCTTGTCAGAGTAATTTTTTGGTTTTATTTTTTTTTCTGTCTGGAACATTATGGAGAGGAGAGGTAATTGGAGGATGCRTATAACTTCAAACACTTGTAGATTTGTATAAAGTTTGATTGTTTCTTGTTTATGTTTCCCACGACATACAGAATTGGGAAACAGGCCCAATTCCATAAGTTAGGTATATGAACTGTGTAAATATGGCCACATCCCAATGAGAAGCATTAAGTGGTAGGGGACTGGACACTAGGCAGTTTTTTGTTTATATTTTGCACATCAATACGGCCTGTAAAAAGGATAATTATGTACGTGGCAACCTCATGGCCTGTTTTCAGAAATTAGAATACTAACATTTAGTAGGTCTTTATTTGTAGTTAATCCATGTAAGTACAGGTTTAGTCTTTTATTATTCAAGATCCTGGCAACAGATATTCAGACACTACTTTCTAAATCCATCCCTTTATGTTCCAGGTTGTAGTTCAGAATAACCCAAGCCCAAAGCACCATCTCAGGCACTGGCATTTTGATATTTCTCTTGGAGATGGGTACAGTACTTGGGAAAGCTGTTTCTCAAAGGAATGGCCTTTCAGAAGATAAAGTGAGMACAAGCTTGAAAGAAAAGCTTAGGAGAGGAGCTTATGACTAATCTGATTCAGCCAGCTGATAGTCATGTCTCTTTCTCAAGATAATCAGCCTTCAATCCTTTCCTGGTGGTAGTTATCATTCAAGAAGCTTAGTTTGGACCTGCTAAACCCCTGTACTTGTCCTTCACACTGGCTTCCTCTTGTGTATTCCTTAAATTCCAAGTGTTTGCTGCACCAGTCCCCTGCTGTCTCTCACTATTATGGATCTGTCTTCCCTGATGATTGTTAAGTAATAGTTATCAGGCATGTTGTAAGAGAGCCAGCGATAAGGAAAGGCTGCCTGGGGCTCCTGTTGTGACTGTTTCAGCTGTGGCACCCACAACAGTCTGCCTCACATGTGGCTAGACTGAGAACTCCTAATCCTAACCCCGATAAYAAGGTAATCCTGAGAGCCAGCTCCTGGATGTCAGCAACATCCAGTCCAGCCAACATCCAGGCTAAATCCACTGGAAACTCATGTCARCTGCCTCTGACCCCACAGAGCTCTTTTCTTTTAGCCTCTCCAYGTGTTTTCTGAGGTCCAGCCTTTGTGAATTCTTTGAGAGATGGTTCGTAACACCTGGAAGGTTGGTTTAATGAATTCTGCCTTTTCAGCCTAACTAAACAATCCACTCTGGGGTCCTTGGGACRTTTGAAGTTGGGTTTTCCATAATGTTTTAGTACTGGGGAGGCACACTGTGGTTTCTAAATACAAAAAGGTAGAAAGAAGAATGGTAGAGGAGAGTCATCTAAGTAATTCTGAGGTTTTGTGCTGGKCCAAGATAGTAAAAAAACCCATGAAATTGCTATCATGACTTGCATGTCAGCCTCTCTTCATCTATTTATTAATTTTTTTTGCTCCAGTAATGAYTTTAAAGTCAGCAGGAACAGGTCCTTATCGTTGTAAAAAATTAAATATGCAGAAATATATATTGTTGCTTTTTTTAGTGCTTTATATCTGAAGTATATTTGGAGCCTCTCTGAGGTACATGATGTCCTGCTTGCAGCCAGACAGCCAGTAAGAAGATCAAGCRTTCTGTGCTATGCAAAACTGACATTCTGAGAACATTGCACCTCCTCAACATTAGCCTGAAAGCAATTTACCAGAGTACAAACCTGCATATCATCAAATAAGAAAGATCCTACTTGTTGGGAGTAAAGTGATAGGATGATYAGGATAAACTGTAAATGACCAGAATCATTCCGTTTAACAGAGATCAGCCTAATCCAAGTAAACTTCAGGTTTAAAAATGCTCGGTAGCACCTTGTGTGATGTGATGCTTCAGATCCACCTTGTTCATATCAACACTTGAATGATCATTCTGCGCTTGAATTTGAACACTTTAAACACTTGAATTTTAATCCTGCAACAGGATTAAAAAACCTTCTCACTGCTGCTTAGGAAAATTTTCAGAATATTTGCTTCTGTCTCTGCTTTCACCCATTATTTTGTATTATGAAGACRTTTTTATGAAGACATTATTATGTATTATGAAGACATGTCAAGTAAATTGTTCMTATCTGGATCACAGGAATTGGKGTGGCCCTGCCCATGGGGTGAGAAAGAACATGTGGTGCTTGCAAAGCAAAAACAGTGGCACAGGCACAGAAGAACAGATCCTGGCAAAAGTCTCCCAGGGAATCACCTGACCAAGGGGACAAGGCTCTAGGAACATTTTATTGTCATTATTGCTGTCAAAATATGAGAGTTGTTTCCAACTCCCTGAGTACTGGGCATCTCCAGAATAGTTTAGTATCCTCAGTATTGCTACACACACTGCTCTGTGAGCTCTCAGCCTAAGGGACATATTCTTTTGTCTCCCTCTGTAAATATTTAATTACTGGCTACAAGCATAATACCCAGTTGACATAARCATGCACACATCCTGGTGTCTACATTTCCATTACCTTACAGTCACACAATATTTGTGTGTATCATGCTTTTTTTTTTTTTTAAACATTATGCATCATGTAAAAATCACCATGCATCATACTGGGTATTTTCACAAATATATGAGAGGATCCACACATAAACTAATAATGTTTGGTAGTTAAAATTTAATTTAATAATACTGACCATGTATTCATAGGCATAAGAAAAATACTTTTTAGAAAACCCTCTTAAAATTCAGAGATCTATTTTATAGAAATTGGACTTAGAGAAAATATATTCCTGCATTTTGGAATATAACAATGCATGAAAATACTTACACTGCATTGAAACTCTAAGCTCTGCTGTAGTAAGTAAGATTTTATGAAGACATGTCAAGTAAATTGTTCATGTCTGCATCACAGCAATACAGCAAATATAACTYGAGGTTCAAAACACAGCAGAATGCATATAAAATCTCAACAATTCTACCTGAGAGATATTTGTAAAGAAGTGGTTTGTTTGGATGTGGGATAGCTTGTTCCATGTTTAACATTTTCAATAGAAAACAAGGTGAAAAGAAATGTGAAAACACTAATCATTTCATGACAGTGTGGAAAAGATGGCACCATCTGTGGCTTTATTGTTATTAAAATCAGTGTTTCTGCAGAGAACCACTTAGCCTCCTGTGCAACAAACTTCTCCAGCAAATGCCAGCATTTAGGCACAAACAAATTATATTCCCGATCAACAAAGCATCTAGTCAACTTTGACAGAGTTTAGATTCGTATAAAAATTGCAAGTTTAAGTGTGCGGCTCAAACTGGCTGCTCTTCTGACAAATAATTKTATGTCACATGAATGTAAATACCATAAATTAAACYGAAGCTGACGTCATTCACTTTTAATGTTAACCTTGCCCATGGAACACTTAGTTTGAGGTTATTCTACTGAAATTAAGTTTTGTTATCATGAGGGTTAGATTTAAATTTTAACTTTAAAAAAATCCCAAACAAAAACATATTTCAATCCACAGGTAATGGTAGTTTCTAATGCAGATTTCTAGCTTTTAACAATATAGAAGATACTGTTTAAATCTAAATTCCACCAAAAACTTAGTAAACAGCACTCTGCAAACAAAGGAAAATGTTGTATTCCTCAAAGTGCAAGTTGTCAAAGTACTTCATAGTTCTAATAATAGCTTTCTGGCATTAACAACCTAGAACACAAATGACATCCGCTGAATATTTGTTAATTGTGTTTTTGAATTGCTTATGGCTACACCAGAGGATATATTCCAGGCTCTGATTTCTATTAATAGATGCCTGCTTTGGAAAGYACAAACCTCCCTCTGTCCTATTCAATCTCTCCAGGGCTAAGGACAGCAAGTCCCCATCTTTTAGACCACCTACTCTCAATAAAATAAAACAATCTGATGCTCTCCCATGATATACTGGGAATATCCATGTGGATGCACAAGGTGCAGGTCTGGAGGTTCTGTGAAACCCTTTGTGAGCCCTTAAATGCAGAAGTTTAATTAATCTGAGCCAGCAGTTGTATTTAATGCTGCCACGGACTCCAGCATTCTGTAATCCTTCAGGAATAGGTGAGGTTCAGTTCAAAGGGATGTTTATCGCAGTTATCTAAATGTATTGAGATTAGGCTCCACTGTAAATAGAATAAAGTGAACTTTCTTACTAGGCATCTATTAATTTCTCTTTTGATCACTCGGAAACAATTCAAGTGCAATCAGAGCCCGAGCCAAAACCTGGGACTGTGGAGTTACGAAGTTTACACAATGTTTTGATAACAACTGTTGAGTTTTAGAAAGTTCTGACAAAAACTCATGTCTGTGTTTGAGCTCTCCAGCTCTATTGAACTGACTGAATCTAAAGAAGGTAAGTTTTCTCCCCAGTTTTGGGACCCTACAAATCTAACTCATAATCCATATTACAGGAGAACAAATAATCTGTCCCACCATYACTTGTTAAATCCCTTTCTGTATCTACACCCATGAGGCAGAAGACACATAGTGAATTACCTGCTTTGACATGAGTGTTTCATATAGAAAATAAAATATTTATTTTTAAAAGTCAGAAGTTGTAAAGAGGGCAACATGATTTAATCCTGAAAATGCCATGGAATGACCTCCTCAGGAGATGTAATATTGCAGCAACAAAATGAGATCTTCTAAAATTTTCTGTATTTATTAATAAAATATAATAATTATGGGGGCAGTAACAATATTCCATTAATTGCTCTTTTTGTTTAACAAGGAGACAGTCTTTTAATAAGTACTACCCTGTTTTTCCAAAAATGTCCCTGAAAAGTACCTACTGACTGCAGACACAAACATTTACATGTTGCAGCTCGTGGTACAGATAAAAAAAAAATTCCATGAAAACATATTACGTAGGTCTTGACAAGTTGGATAAGAATGCAAAGACTGATCCAGGAACATGTATCTGCTACTTTTGGCATGGAATGAGCCTGACATTACACCTGCCCTGGCTAGGTGAAAGATTGCCTAGATATGAAAAGGCAGAACAAACACCAGCAATGACGCCTTCATGTGAGAGCCCGGAGAACGTTGTGGTGTGAGGGTAGGGCAGATACAAACGTCTGCTCAAAAGCTCTCCAAGGGCAGAAAATCAAAGCTGCTTAAACACCAGATGAGAGAGAGGCAGTGGGTAATCTACCGTTGAGGGTTTTATTGGACAAACAAATATTCTGAATGTCATTGGGGCAGTCAATTTGTCTTATCCCAAAGTTACAGTTATACACCTTCTGAAAAATCTGTTTTCCTTCCCCCTCACCCTGCCCATTATTGCTCTCTCACGATCTGAGTCCATTGCACATTTTTCTTGGTCAAATCTGCCTCTCTACATCACCTTGGGGTGTAATAGCCCTACTGCTTTTCAAGAGGGGGAAAAAATCAAGAAGAAACATGTGCACACTGCATCCAGAAGCAAAGGTTCTACTGTCCAGTTGCAGAATCCTGTGTGAAGCAGGTCTCTCCTCACAGAACAGGTGACAAAATCCTTTCCTCTCTCTCCTTACCTGGCAGCATCAGCAACCCTGAGTTTTGATGCAGACCTCTTGGGTTGCCTGCCAGCTGCCTAATTTTGCAAAGCTTAAGAACCTAGCTGGCCAATCTGCTCTGCACAGCCGGCAGAAGGAGTTAGGACCTCTGGAGGAAGGGTTGGAACAGCCAGTTAGGCTGACTGCCTCCTAGAAGTTCTCCCCCACACCAGTTCCAGGCTGACTCTGGGAAGATGAGGTACCTCAGCTGAACAGAATAATTCATTTCGTGTGAACTGAGGCTTCCGTGCAGYAAAACAAATTATTTCCCTCAGAGAATAGGATTGCAAAACTGAAGGGCTCTTAGAGTTAACCTTTAACTGGAATGGCTAACCCAGTGCTTTGTCTACTGAAGGCAGGCAAGTTCCTGGTGTTCCCATCAGAAGGGGAGGACAAGGTGCTTTGGCACAGCCAGATTGTAGGATGCTGGCACTGGGAGACAATTCTTGTGGGAGCTCTGGAAGAGAGTGTTCTATTGCTGTCTTCAGGTAATTCCCACCCAGGCCAGTCCTGCAAAAGAGAAATGAGGAATAAAAGCCGCAAATTAATTCACAGAGAGTGGATTTCTGCTGGCTAAAAGTCATGTTCATGGTGGTGGCTCTGTAAGGTGGGGAGCAAAAGAAAGACCTGGCTCCAAGTGATTGTGGGGAGGGAGAGAGAGAAGGCAGAGGACAAAAAAGAATAGTTTTACCCTGGCAGGAGAAGAACGGCGAGAAGGAGAAGAAAGAATTTTTCCTGCATAATTTCCCAAGTAGGAACACCACTGAGGAAGCATCTAATTTAGTTGTGTGAAGGTTGTTTGCATCCTTGAATCTTTAGCAATAATTTGACATTCAAAGTAGCTACTCCTGTATTTACCAGCCAAGAAAAAAAAACAAAGTACAGGATTTCCTTTGCAAAATTAAGAAGACAGCAAATTATTGAGGCAAAATTAGTCACATGGCTTATAACATTTTTGGCAAATATCTATGTGTACATTCATAATTTTCTATTATACTGCCTAAATCAGACTGTCATCATTAATTTATATGTAATTAAAGAACCCCTGCTTTCCTRTATAATAAATAAATAAACAAATGGGGGTTTGAGTTTTCATTTCCAACAAAGTTTTAATGCAAGAGTGGTAATGTTTTATCTACCCTATGTATTCATGGTTCCTGTGAATTACTGGGGTATATCTCAGCTGGTGCATTGTGATGATGAACCTCCAGAGCTTTTTCTGAAGATTCATTCTTTTGAAGAAATGCCACTTTACATTTAGAAAATAAATGTTAGGAAAATACAACTGGCAGAAAGATACTGACTTACAGACCCAGTAAAACTCAGAACAARATAAAGGGGTATCTATTACCAAACCTGAAAAAAATTTGAATAAAGGTTACAGTATTTCACAGACAGATCAGGACTAAAACAGATTGATAATGCATTTTGACCTGACGATCAGTTTGGGGTTTTTTTAAATAATAAGAGTAAATTAGCAAATCATTTAATTTATTTTACTCAATGTTTTTCAATTAGATTTTTAAAAAGCAGCACAACATAAATGTAAGTTAAAGACTATCTCACTACAGAACAATGGAAAAATTGTCCAGAAGAACCTAAGTTTTTTTTCTTAGTACTGTGTTTGGCCCTGGTATCTGCAGAATAAGTAAACTGGGAAAAAATAGGTCTTGAATTTGACCCATGTCCAAGTCAGAATGAAGGTGAAGAAATCACGAGTGACTTCAATTTTGTGTGTGAAATGTTTAGTGTTCAATCTGACATTAGCCAGATTAAAAACAAGAATTTTGGTACATCTGGATAGTACAGAAAGAGGGATAGCAACAGCTGCACAAATTTAAAACATACTATGTATCATAACTTTTTGTCCTGGATTTTTAAACTTTCTGCCTTTAGCCCTGACCTTTCCTTCCTGTGCATACTGGATAAACAGAAAACAAAATTTTTACTGTGGACTCTCAGGGAATCATATTTGTATTTATGAGTCAGTTATCTTAAAGTCATTCATCCACTAAAATATTATTTCTCAAATGAATAATTCTTTTCCAGAACTGTAAAGACTACATTATGTGAAGTACTCATAGCTAACATAGCAATTTTAATGTAATTTTATTTTTTAATTTCATTGTTCTACGTGGTAAAATGATTACATTATATCATGGTTTAAAGTCATCCTGGTTTCTTYGAGAAAAGTAATTCCTTCTCTTTGGGAACAAATTGATTTATTTAGTTTTTCAGTTTTTTTTTTTTAAAAAAAAGCTGAAATATTATCAGAAATCTGACTGAAGATTTCTTTGCAAACACAAGCAAAATTATTAGATTATGAAGTCAAAGTTGCAGTTTTCACAGAGCACTGCTAAGTGTAAGGTTTCAGGTAATCTTATTAGGGAAGGCCTTTCTGGTGTCTTAAATGATATTTAATAATGTCTACACTTTAGTATGAAGATAAAATAGTAATATTTTGCAAATTGACAAGACAATTGATTTGTATCTAGTTGCCAAATGCTTGAAATGTCAACACTTCAGCCTGTTGAATGAGAATTAAGGAATGAGTGGAGCAACAAGCCTTCCAAAATGCCAGTTTCAGCATTCACCTATTTTACTCATTAAAAAAAGAGAACACCTGCTCTCCTGTTGGAACGTGAAAATATATATGTCACTATTCTACCTAAACTGACATAATTGTTAGCTTAGCAAAGGAAAGGTGCCATCAATGTTGTAATAAAAGTAGGAACTTAGAAAAAATACTCATATTTTTCTATCTACAATTACATKTCTGAAATACATACTTTGCTCCCCATTAAATATGCTGAGTGTTACTTCCTGCAAAAGTTTCCCCCAAACAGCAGGCAGAATTCTTCATTATATTTAATACAAGAGCATGTTACAATGCTATGGATGGATGACAGTGTGTGCTCACCCAAGGAGCAGGAGTTGTAGGGTCAAATGGAAAAAGGCACAGAAGAACCATTAGAGAATCTTTTCTGGGAGTCACTGTCTGTGCCTCTCAAGTAGGCTCAGTTGCTAGAAAACTAAATCCAGATAAATTCAATGTAAATATCACTACTCAGTTCTATTTCTATTTTTTATTAAATATACTTCCTAAGGAAAAGAGAAAGAAAAAAAAGCAACCAAATTAATAATTTCAGTGACAATATTTAAATATATCTGATGAGAGGGGAAGTGTTCAGTCTAGAACTCCAATCTCCTTGTTAGTGTCTGTATTTTTTACCTCTTTTTTTTTTTCCCCCTATGCTCCAAACTGCAAAATGAAGGATTTCTTTCAGCAATCCACCTCTGTTTGGCATGTCTCTCAAACAAACTGCTTGACTTTAGTGGGTCTCAGCAAGTTTAATGCTATATTCATTTTTCAGTGCCTTGCTGAACAACACAGGAGACAAACTGATGCATACATAATTTGCCAAGTTGGGTGTCTAGCTATATATATAGAACAGCTATTCAACTGAATATTTGTTTCAATAAAGTACAGATCATTAAGAATTTTTKAAAATTCAGTGGCCTAGAGTACTGAAAACTTTAATCTGGGATCAGATACCTTTCAACCTGCTAAAGCTCAAGATCTATTGCTGAAGAAGACCGAGAGGTAAGAGAGAAGAGAACAAGACAAGGAATATAAAACAGGATAGTAGCAATAGCTTTAGGAAAAACAAGCAGATAGGGATTCAAAATTTCTCACATAAATGACACAAGTCAGTGGCAGAATGGAGGCAAATCCTTGCCTAAGTTGAGTATCTGCTGTGGCAGGTAGCTGGTCACTCAAGGAGCMAGGTTTGTCTTTACAGGACAAATAGAAGCACAAATGGAATGAAGAATAAGTTATCRTTTCCATTATAAAAAAGAACAAAAATATTCTTTGAAGAGATCATACCATAAAGGGGAGGAGGAAAAACTGCTGCTTGCTGACAGAGTAAAGAGATAACAAAAAGCACTGCCAAAAGACAAAATTAGTTATTTTTGCATTTTGATGTTCTAGTTGAGAAGGATAATCAGATTTCAAAAGTAAAGGATTTTCAAAAGTAGATGATGTGCAGAGAGAAATACTGCAGGACAGTRTTTCTACTGCATTTTCTTCCAGTCCATCCTGAAGATTAAGGAGTGCCTAGGATATTAATTCCCTTTGACATAAATGGGTGATGACAATAGAATGTGATGTGTGGGGGTGATGTTTGCCATATGTTTTTTGACACTGTTGAAGGAGTTATTTTTGAAACTGGATAAAACAGATTTTACAATATGACAAGTGGGATGGGAATGAGCTATAGTTACAGCAGAAGTTCTCCCTCTTGGTCTGAATGAGCTGCCTAGAGGATGTTTTGAAAATATGAACCAGTAAATCGATCAAAGCAGCAGCAAGTCAGTGTCTGTTTCAATGGTSCTTTAAGTACCTTTCATCAAGGGAAAAGCAAATGATAAAAGAAGATTCTCTTTTGAACATTTCTACCAGGATTTGTATCATATTTTGTGCTGCCAGTYCAGTTTCCCAGCATTTATAAGGGTACCTGATGTCCACTTTCTCCACCAGATGCCTCTGAGTACAGGTGTTTTCCTAGGAGCAGGAGCACTACATGAGGTAAATTAATGCAAACATCATCTGGAAATCCAGTCTCTGAAGGGACCAGTGCCAGCTGCAAGCATGAGGAAATTCAGATAGCAACTTATGCACTGATTTTGAGGAGGAATTCTGTCTAATCCTTCCTAAGAGTTCACACATATTTTGACAGTAAAAGATTAAGAGCTCTAATATTTTCCTCTGCTTGAAAACTGCTGATGTTTTATTGGTCTTTGAATGGCTAGTCCCTTCCCACCCACTTAAGTCTATGGCATCTGCAAGCTTATTATGCTGCATGTCATCATTTTTTAACTTAAATGATAGGTCTTTTACAGTTGAAAGATTGACTGTAGCTCCCTATTTTCCCTCTTCCAGTGCCTTACAGCATTTTGCACACATGTATTAAGCTCCTTCCTATCTGACCCATCATAGGAACCACAGCCTTTTTCAGTGTCTCATTTTTCCACTTCTAAGCAATTTCYTATATTTCTATTTTCTAGAAAACTAGAAAATTTGGTCTTTTGTGCCTTTTTYTTAATGCAGACTAATCAAACTGTATGATTTTAAATGGAGATGAGTGGCTGACTGAATATTATTACAACAATTTCATAGAATCATTAAGTAATAGAATCATAGAATGGCTTCAGTTGAAAGGTACCTTAAGGATCACCTCATTCCAACAGCCTGGSATGGACAGGGACACCTTCYACTATCCCAGGGTGCTCCAAGCTCTGTCCAACCTGGCCTTCCAGGGATGGGGCAGCCATAGCTTCTCTGGGCACCCTGTTCCAGGGTTCCAGGGCCTCACCACCCTCACAGGTTTCATCCCTTTTTCACCTTTTTGCACCATGATTGGGTTTTCTTTTTTTTTTTTTTTTTCCTTTTAAACAATCATGTTTACTTGGAAGTGTCATATACATGTTAGCTACATGCTATCTTTTTCAATTAATTTTCATAAACATTAAATTTCCTTAGCACTCCCAGGGACCATTCATTCAGGTCACCCTGAACTTATCCTAGGGAAAGAGTTCAAAGACATTTTTAATGATAAGAAGAAAAGCATTTGGATTCTAGCCCTATAAAAAGACATGGGGCTACTTTTTTTTTTCTTTCTTCTTTTTTTTTTTTTTTTTTAATAAAATGTTGGTGTAATGATTTTCAGAGATTAGTGATAAACTCTTTGAAAGGATGCAGGTGAGTCACTATCTGAGCATTCAAAGGCTTCAATAGCACATACAAAAATACCCCAAGAAAAAAGAACACTTGACCAAAATACTTAGCATTGTTCAGGAATACAATATACAGCAACTTATCCTGCCAACATATCTTTAAAAGTTACACAAAGGACCCACAACTAGTATCTGTAATGCAATCTGTATTTCTTAGCCTGAAAGCAAGGGAAAAACAAGCACATTGCTACAAAACTGCGTTTTCAGCTTCCACTGCTTATAAGATTAGAATGGATTTGACTGCCTTCTGTATTAGCAATTTCCCCAATGAATCTGTGGGTGGAACAAAAATGTGGAAATGAAAACTGAGAGGGTATTGTGTGTTCAAAATAATCCACCTCCACTCTCACACAGCCGAGTCGATTCGGGCTGTCATCTCTCTATGCCTCAGTTTTCCCATCTGTGAAATGGCTCCAGTCAGAATATGTTCTTTTACCACTGTATCTTCTCACACCTTGGTTCCTTTGTGCTCCCACACTGATTTCCTGTTCTGGAGAYGAAAGGAGAGAATAGTTATTAAAACTGATTATGAACAAGCTTCCTTGATTTGCTCCCAGKGGCTGCACTCCAAAGGCTGGACACRTGCTCCCTGTGCAGACATCCTCAGGGATGTGGTAAAGGTTCATCTTCCCTGCCTGSTCTCCAAGGATCTCATCCTCTGATGCYAAATGTGTACCATACACATCWCAATCATACACAATACTTCCCCAAYGATCTGAATATGAATTAAAGTTAAGGAATAAGAGATTACTTTGGTGACACATGATAGAAGTAGTGCAATCCTTGTTTCCCATARTCTTAACTTCCTGRACTTTAAACTCTTCAAACTCGTACATTAACATGGAAAAAACAAATCTATAAAATACTGGATTAACTACACTTGGTGCTGATGGTATATGGAACACATTTTGTTCATCATATCAGAGGAGGGTATCAAGATTTCCATTCAAACAATTGGACTTTTCCCTCCACCCAGACCACTCAGTTTTAAGGTGTTACAAGGCAGAACAAAAACAAGGAATTTTCTAAACAATTAAATAAGCAAAGTGAAAAAAAATTAAACCAAAAGGATGACTGTGGCATAAATTATTGGTAACTTCCACTCAATTTTGATAATGAGTGTTTATAGAATATGAAAAAATAAAAAAAATATTAATGGACTGACTGTTATAGTGCAAGAAGAATGAAAAGGACTGAAAATTAATTGTATGAGTAGAATGTGGTTGGCTGGCTTGAGCTTCTGGAAATATAGATATCTCTGGACACTGGTGGGCTGCTGGCCAACCTGTCTCCTTTGGCTTCTTCACAGAACGGGTATTTGCTCCACAGGACATGCATTTCAGCAGATAATGAATGGGACACAAAGACATAGAAGCTATTTTATCTTCTGGAAACATAATTAAGTAACTAAACAAAAAAAAGGCCCAACCAACCAAAAAAAAAACCAAAAACCAAAACACCAAAACCCAGCAACAACAACTAAAAACTTTGAAAAGGAAAAATGAGGAACAGAAATCTTTTGGCTATATCCCTGAAGGGTAACACATTTCCTTATCCCTGTGCTCTGGCTATCTCATGACTACAGGCTACAATCTCCAGAAGCTTTATGTGTGAGACAGCTTCTTACTTGTAGTTTTAGAGAGCAAAGAGATGAACTGATGAAAGAACTGAAAGATGCAAAATGGACTTTGCTCACACAGAGRTGTCAGAAAGAAACTATCAGAAAAGGTTCCTAGCTCACAGAGAAATTAAGTAGGAGGCTCTCTGGTGAGATAGGCTGTATGAGCTCTGTCCTGAGCAGCTCAGTTTCTTAGTTTGGAATCAAAATTAGTGCTCTGTAGWCTGGACTGGTTACTGAGTATTCAGGCTGCCCACTTTACATTTCAGCAGCACCTCAGTGATAGCCTGCAGCTTCATCCGTGATAAAATTCCTTAGAGACTAAGACATAGAAAATACTAAAACTTTACAACAAAAGAAACATAACAAAAAAACCAAAATCACAAAGAACATAATCTTATTTTGAAAATACATTATACTGCACAAAAGGCCTGTTTGTTGTCTTATTTCCAGAATTGTTGCAGTAAGTTCATTTATATTCTCAAATCATTCCTGATGCATCTGCCTATAGCGACAGCACTTTAAAATAATTAATTCCATCTCCCTTGGTATAATTTCTTCTTCCTAACGCATGTACGTACACACTGCAATTTTCAGATGCTGGGCAAAAAGAGGAGTGAGTCAGACAATAAGTGCTCTGAATGATATGTGGTAATTGAAGTTCGTAATTATAAGGTCTGTCTTTGCATTTAATCTCCCTGTGTCACATGCACACCTTGGCAGTGGTTTCCAGAGCCTGTGGGCTTTGCTGGTCTCAACCAGACTGTAATGGGCACGGGATGAAAGGCAGTTTCTTGGGTACCAAGACAACCAGAACTTTAAAGATAAACCAGTACCCTAAAACTAGACATGGGAGCTCACACTCAGGGCAGGGAGCAGGTGCTGAATATCCTTCCTCCAGCTACCAAAATCACACAGCGCCTTGCAGAAACTTACATTTCTGGGTGGACATGAGAAGCACCCTGCACCTCTCTCCTAAGCAAATGCGTTGGTGACAGAGTATTGAAGAAGCTATCTAAAGCATATCTTGCACGTCAGTCTTCAGAGAATGTTAGAAACACTAAAATTTTAGGACTAGCATAATTGTGGTGGTGGTCTCACTCCCACCAGGTCCACAAAAACAAGGACAGTGAAATACTGAAGACACACAGGGGCACATCTAAGGCATGAACAGAACAAGAAAGGCCCCCTGGAAGAGATTTTCCGGCACCACATCCGGCTGCCAGCAAACGGATTTCATTTCTAAGTGTCTTAATCATAGGATTTATCTGGCAGCCTTTCAAAAGTGTTGCTGCAATTACCTTTTTTTTCTTGTAAGCTAGGATTAGTGTAATACAAATACAGGTAAGTTACCACATGACAATACCGTATTTGTTAGGACTTCATCCAGATTTCTTGGAAAATAAATTATTACTTAAACCTGATTTGGRTGAACACCTGTAATAATTATAAAGGACACAATAAACAGAGCAGTAGGAGAATACAAACGTTAACTCTGCCTCTATTTTCTAAGGAGCAGGAAGGAAAAATAGAAGGAAAGAAATKATATAAAGAAAATTAAGAAAAAAGCAGAACAAAGAATCAGGTTGTGCATGAGCTGAGAAAATGAGAGACAAGATGCAAAAAAAAATCTTTTTAGATCCTAACGATGACTGCTTAAAGGAACAACTAGGTAGATGACAATCCAAGAGGGCAAATRCCCTCATTATGGTTCAAGTAGCACATGCACAGAGCCTGCTCTAAAATTTTAGCACTGAAGAATTGCATAGAAACAATGGC
>JACDOX010000373.1:335984-368818 GCA_014549065.1 Cardinalis cardinalis
AAAAAAACCCACAACAAAATGAGGAAACTGATCTAAGACAAAGCTCATGAGGAGACTAAAAGGAGTTGAATTAAAAAAACCCACAACAAAATGAGGAAACTGATCTAAGACAAAGCTCATGAGGAGACTAAAAGGAGTTGAATTCTTACAGGTGCCAATTGCTAGGAAAAAAAAATTATGGAGAGATGACAAATTTGTATCACCAATCAAGAATGTCTTGAGAAAGGTTGAGAGGAAGTTGGCACAAACAGCAGGAATAAGGCAAGTTACTAGAGAAAACCTTTTCCGTGCAAAAGCTGTAATGTATTAAAACCAAGTCAAAACAGATCATGAGCACGAGATGAGTGCCACAATACAGAAAAATATACAGAAAAAAAATTAAATTAGCACATAGATCTGGAACAGCAACCTTAACCTCAAGAGCCTAAGGCCAGTGGATGATGATGATGATATAAAGAACCCTCAGAGAAGAAAAGGCCCTATCCAGTTGGCAAAATGAGTTGCTGTCATCTGCTTGCACTTTGGAAGAGTAAGACTTAAAATTACAGTTCTTCTGC
The DNA here is from genome assembly GCA_014549065.1 of Cardinalis cardinalis. NCBI lineage: Eukaryota > Metazoa > Chordata > Aves > Passeriformes > Cardinalidae > Cardinalis > Cardinalis cardinalis. The sequence continues at coordinate 336,542 of JACDOX010000373.1, forward strand.
TTGGCAAGGAGGCACACAGGAGTGAGATCTAGTCTAAAAGACCAGAACAATCATAATGGCATAAAGTGCTTGCATTTTCCAGTGTTTCATCTTAATTATCAAATGAGCCCTATGAAGTATCTGGAAATGGCAAGCTCAAAGCAGAAAAAGTTTGTCAAAAGATACTGAAAACCTCCACAGCTCCTCCCTCCTCCTTTTCTAAAGAAAAAAAACCTCCAATTACTAATGTTCTGTGGTAAACAATCTTGGCCAGGATAGAAGTAATTTAGTGCTTGCTTTTATTTAATGTGTTATGCTACTTCCTTTACCAATAACACCCAAACTCTACTGCAGCGCTATTTTAAGCAGTGGTATGTCAGAAACCATTTAATTATGAGCTTAAAGTGAATATTCTTCTATTTTTCCCCTCAAAGCGTATTTCTTACTATTGATGACATTTTAATTGGCAGTTAATGGGAATTTGTGGGCCCTTTATTCTTCCTTACAGCTACAGAATCTCTCACCCTTCTCATGGGTTACATGAAGTCCCAGAACTCTGATGAAATCTCAGTTCATTTTCCTCTTGCTGGTGYCGCCAGCTTCTCATACAGTGGTAATTTCTCATCCTCTTGACCCTTTTAATTCTGAGAGGCTTGAATTTTCCTCATGTCCTCCATTCCCTTGTCTTTCTTGGGGGCTGCGATAGCATCCTCAACCTTTTGTTTTCTTCAAAGCCAGTATTTAGCATTATCTCACATTCATAAAACCATGGAATCACAGAAATGTTAAAACTGATGCCAGGCAGGCCATGGGCCTTGCAGACGTAGCCAACACACATCCACTCGTCCACGAAGAGTGTCCTTTAAAATATCAAAATATTGCAGCACCATCCCACCATCATCAACTGTATAACAGCCATGGGATTTCACTAGCTGCTTCTCTCCGCTGCTTTCACTTATTTATACAGGGAATTGACAGAAATTGCCATTTCCAAGTCTRAACTGTTTCCAAACACCTTATCACACGACATTCTATGCAGATGTTGATCAAGAACTGTTTATGTCTGCTTAAGAAAAGTGTATGGTGGATTTTCTTTTCTTTATCATCTGTTGTTTAGGTGCTGCTTACTTTCAGTTCTGAACAGAAGTCTTTTATTTTGACTAGTTTCCTTCATCATCCGCTGTTTTACAAGTCTTTGCACCCTGACAAAAGTAAAAAAACTTCACCATGGCCTAATCTTTTATTTTCCAGCTTGTACAGAGATTTTTTTTTCTTTACACTTTGAAACTTTGCCAAATGTTTCAAATATTTTCTATTTTTTTCTTTTAAAATTTGTGAGTCTATCRAATAATGTCTCAAACTATTTTGAAGTATGATTTTTTTTCTGTTTTTCTAGAGCAGTGTTTAAACAAAGAAGGATCAGTGTACCTTCTTTTTAACYTACTGAGGCATCCTTAGCTTTTTTAGGCATGTACAAATCCCTAGAATTGAAATACTTCTTCCTCTAATTGTTATGRAAAAGCGAGCTTTGTTTTATAGTTCCAGTCATTTTCTGTTGGATGACGTCACTAGGTTTGTTGTTAATTGAAATAAAACAGTAGAGATGTGGTGAGCTAGAAAATGGATGTTGGCATTCAGAGTTTGCTAGGCAGAGGGGGAAAATATACAGAACTTCACATCAGGGGAAAAAAATAAAAKATTTGGAACCCAGAAGTATCAGCTGAAGTGTCACTGACATAAAGAGGTGACATTGCTCAAGAGGCCTCGCTGAAGTGAAATCCTGTGAGCTGCTACCTTCAAGTATAAAGAGAACAGATATACATAATGAAAAATCACTGGTGAGCCCCTGTTTAAATTCTCCATAGCTGAAGTATTTTACTCCCATCTGAAGTTTCTTTACACAAAGAGCCAACTTCATATGCTTTAATGGATTATCCAGGCAYTTATGTTCCAGTGAGAGCGAGGAGGCAGAACGACTTCACTTTTCAAATTGAAGAACCACGTATGCTTCTGGAGAAATAATAAACTYGAAGAGAACAGGGACAAAAAGCTGCAGCAGAGGAGACAGAAAAAGGCATCACTGACATTAGATTTATTGTGCAAGTGATTTTTACCGTGTAGTTGGCAGACATCCAGAGGCTGGAAGGTAAAAAAGGAGGATCCGGGGGTGGGTGTGAAGGAGTCCAGGGTGAGGTGAGGGGTTCAGGGGGTGTCTGAGGAACCAGGGGGTGTGTGAAGGGGCCCAGGRGTGTGAGGGGTGCAGGGGGTGTGTGAAGAACCAGGCAATGCATGAGCAGGTCCGGGGGCAATGAGGATGATGGGGGCACTGGAGCATCTCCGATGAGGACAGGTGAGTGAGCTGGGCCTGTTCAGCCTCGAGAAGWGGCAGCTGAGAAGAAACTTCATCCTTGTCTGTGAATATCAAGAGGCGGGTGCCAGGGAGATGGAGCAGGGCTCGGTTTGGTGATGGTCAATCACCAGGGCGAGAGAAACTGATGCACTGGAACATTCCACCCGAGCATGAAGAACTTCTCCCCTGTGCGGTGACCGAGCACGRGAACAGATTGTCCAGGGAGGGTGTGGAGTCTCTGTCTCTGGAGACATTCCAGAGCCGTATGGTCACAATCTGGTGCCATGTGCTTTGGGATGACCCTGCCGGAGGAGCAGGGAGACCGGACCAGATGACCCYGTGTGGTCCCTTCCAGCCTGACCCAGTCTTGTGATTCTGTGGGGTGGCTGAGGAACTGGGGGCTGTGAGGTGGYTCGTGGGGTGCGTGAAGAACTGGGGATTTGTTAGGGGATGTGTGTGTGTGAGGGATCGGGGATGTATGTGAGCAACAGGAGGGATGTGAGGCGATCTAGGGGTATATGAAGAATACGAGGGGCTGTGTGAGGCACCAAAGCACGTGAGAGCTCTGGGTGTGTGTGTGAGGGGAACAGGGGGTGTCTATGAGGGACCCGGGGGTCTGTGTGTGTAATGTCTCAAGGGGTTTCTGAGGAGATCTGGGGGTGTGCATGGGAGGTCCGAGGTGAGTTAGGGCTCCGGGGGTGTGTATGAGAGGTTGGGGTTGCATGAACGCTCCGGGGTTGTCTGAGGAGATCTGGAGGTGTGTCTGAGTCCAGCGGTGTGTGTGAGGGACTGGAGGGGGAACTGAGGGGACCTCGGCGTGTGCATGGGAGGTCAGGAGTGCGTGAGGGCTCCGGGGGTGTCTCAGGGGACCTAGGGGTGTGCATGGGAGGTCCGGGGCAGTGTGTGAACGCTCCGGGGGTTTCTGAGGGGATCTGGGGGTGTGCACGCGAGGTTCGGGGCTGTGTGATGGATCAGGCGGGTGCCTGAGSGGGTCTCGGGGGCTCCCGAGGGGTCCGGGCTCTGGGAGGCACCGTGTGCCTCCGAGCGCCCCCACGCTCCTCTCGCGAGACGTGGCGGCGGCCGGCAGGGCTGTGCCGGGCGGGATCGCGGTGCGGCCCCCCCCTCCCGCTCCTCCCAGCGGCGCCGCGGGGCGGATGCGGCGGGGCCGCCATAGTGCGGGCGGGAGGAGCCGCCGCCGCCCGGCCGGGGACGCGCTCCCGCCGCCCCCTCCGCCGCAGCCGGGAGCGGGCGGAGCCTGCGCGGCGCCGCCGGTTTTTTCCCCCCCGCATCCCTCCCGTCGCGCCAGCCGAGGAAGCGACCGCGCTCCTGCCTGGGCAGAGCGGGATCGGGCGGAGGGACCGGAGGCACCGTCACCTGGCGCTGCGGCGGGGGCGGGGCGCGGCGCTGTGTCTGCGGCAGCCCCGGGGCGCTGCTCGGCCGTTTAAAGCAGCGGAGCCGCCGGCCGGGAGGGGCGTTCGGAGCAGTGGCGGCCGCAGAACGAGGGGAAGCCATGGAGGGCAAGGAGCTGGCAGCGGGGTCCGCGGGGGATGAGGGCTCCAAGGATGCGCTGGGCAAGCCGCTGGGTCCCACGCCGAGCCAGAGCCGCTTCCAGGTGGACCTGGTGGCCGAGGGGCCCCGCAAGTCGTGCGGGGACATCGGCGCGGCGGGTAAGGGAGGCGAGGAAGCCAAGGGCAGGTTTCGGGTGAACTTCGTGGACCCGTCGGCCGGMGGCGAGAGCCCCGGCGAGCCCGGGGGAGGCAGCTCGGAGGGCGGCAACGTGAGCGGTGTCCAGAACGGCGGCGACACGGTGATGAGCGAGGGCAGCCTGCACTCGGGCGGGCACCACCACTACTACTATGATACCCACACCAACACCTACTACCTGCGCACCTTCGGCCACAACACCATGGACGCCGTGCCCCGCATCGACCACTACCGGCACACGGCCGCCGACCTGGGCGAGAAGCTGCTCCGGCCCAGCCTGGCCGAGCTGCACGATGAGCTGGACAAGGTGAGAGCGGCCCCCGGGCTCCCCCGGCGCCGGGGGTGCGGCGGCTCCTCGGAGTGTGTCGGCAGAAAAGGTTTAAAAAAAAAGAAAAAAAGCCGAAAGCTCGAGCAGGCGCAAATAGCGCGGGTGCATAGCTTGCGTCTCAGTTCTGTTATATATATATTTTTTGTGTCTTTTCGTGACGCAGTGGTATCCATCCCCCCCCACACACACACGTGCTTTTGGGAGATGGTCACCCCGTGGGAGAGATATTTAGAGCCGTAGGTCTGTTCTCCCCGTCACCGAGCGGGGGTCTCTTACAGGTTTTCCACTTCCAAATCGCCTCCAGCAGATAGAGTATTGATTCGGATAGGGTATTGATTCGGGGGCTCGCCATTGGAATCGGTCTGGGAAGGGAAGTGAAAACATTTGGTAGAGACGCTGCAAAAAAAAAAAAAAAAAAAAAAAAAAAAAAAAAGTAAATAAATAAGGATGCGCTCGCTTTAGTAGCGGCCGGAGGTTTGTCTCTGCGGCGCCGAGGCAGAGCCCGGTGGATCCGATGGGATCCGGATCGGATGCTGCTGGATCTGCACGGGCACAGATYCTGAGCGAGCCCTCCCGGGGCTGCTCGGTGCCTCCTGCGCCGCCGTCAAGGCTCGAAACGTTTCGGAGCTGTGCGTCTGAAGCTTTTTTCTATTTTGGACTACAAGTCCGTGTGTTATTTGAGACGAGTTGACAGTGAGAGCCTTCTTTGCATTGCAGGCTGGCTTGGCTAGAAGACCAGCTTTAGCTGAACGTAGAATTAATTTCCTAGACTTTTTTTTTTTTTTTAAACTATCATCACTAAACTAACTCCAGATAAAGATTAAGCTCTGGCAGTGCTGTTTTCCTCACAGTTTGAAAATTGTTGTGTGGCTGTGCTCAGGAGCCTGTGTTTTGAGTTTAGGGAAATAAAGAAGCGCATGGGCCACATTCCAAGGAAGTGAATATTTTGTTTCCAGAACTTTTTTTTTTTTTTGCATCCCACTTTTCAGTCCTTATAGGTGGAGTTCCATGAGGAAAGTGTGWTCTTTCCATATTTACTTGTTTGACACCATTATTAGGCTGCTCAGTGCATCAGCACTGATATGTGGGGTTTGGGTTTTTTTAGGGAGTGTTGGTGATCGTTTAAGTGTAATTTTGACACTGACTGTGGAATTGTTCCAGTAGAAATAAGTGGTTGGTGTATTGCAAAGATACTTGTTTGTGACATCTGAGATAAGATGTCAGATTTTAATTACTAACTATCACTTCAAATTACTCCTGCCTTCCAGGTCCCCTTTACTTGGAGCTGAATGATGATCTGTGGTCTGATTCTAAGTTAGTATGAAATTGACAGTTACTGCCATGTGTTTGGACTTGGGTAAACTATAAATAAATACATGTATGTGTGCTCATARTATATGTGAAACCACACTGGTTTTCTGTCCTCTTGCTCCCCCAAATTTCTGACTTCTGGTCCATGATGGGATGACCAGGTGTTGGATACTCAGCATTGTAAGCAGAACATTTCTCAAATTTCTAAGGTTGGCAGATGGCATTTTCAGTGTGTTAATGTTGCAGCACTGTGGAAAGCTCTTTGATACCATTAAGATATTTCAGTGCAGAATATAACATATTGTGGAACTACAATTTCTAAAATTGTAATTCCTTTATTAAGAAGAATTTAATGGTAAGGAATTTTCTTTGTAGTCTGTGGCATAGAGGAGTGGTAGACAACCTAATTACAGGATCTTTATCAAAATAGTTTMATAGTGAACATTAATTAAGTTCAAATTATTAATTTCTTAAGTGTCATTAATTTGTTCTGCAGTGTGGATAGATGCGCATGTGAAGATACTTCTTTTTTTAAAGCCATACCCTGTCTGCTTGGGCCCCTCCTCCCATCAAATAAATATTGGGGTGGAATATGGAAATCTGATTGAATTTGGTATTAAAAAGGTCACGGTATAAACTTCAGAATTTTAAGTTGAAGTTCAGTGGAGTAACTCAAGTTTTCTGTCGCAGGATGTTCAATGTCCAAAGCAATTAGGGTGTTAGCAGCTACTTAGGCTTATAAGAAGAAGAGAAGCCATTATTTTTGCTTGCAACTTAGCAAAACACTTTCCAGATAAAGCTGTGAACACAAAAGCTTTTAATAAGGGTGTGTTGTGCATGCTAATAGCGTTGGATACCAACATTCCTGGCAATCTCATGTCAATCTCACGGGAGTATGAAGTACATCCCATCTCTGATTATGTGCTTGGTTTGTGAGCACAGAGCCCTGACAACTTTTAAATCAAGATGGTTCTGTACTTTTATGTGGAGGATGTTCTCAAAGCTGTTGTGCTCTTTTTTTAATGTTGCCAGGGGGCTTATTGTCTCCATTCTCAAAGTGACTTCAGTTCCTGCGGACTAGCAGGTCTCTACTGTTGAATAATGCTGTGCATTTGGGAAAGAAACTTGAAGAATTAACCTCGCTCTTTAGCTGTGGGTTTTGTACCARTGTATCAGGTACAGCATGTCTGTGCAAGGCAGCTGGTACATCCCAGCGCCCTTACATAAAGTTTGCACTGCCTATTGTTGTGCCTCTGCTCTTGACCCAGTGCRTAGAGAGTGGCCGATACTTTGTGTGAAGAGTGATCCAAAGCTGTTTACCAGCGGTATGGTTCGCTGCTTTGAATGCAGCTATTTTAGCCAGCAGTTAGAGTTCCTGCTATTCCGTTTGCTTTTAATAAGTAGATAAATGTGAGGCAACGTTGGAGCATTGTTGATGCCAGTGCCCAATATAGAACAGATTTTTCCTTTAGCTTTGTTTAGAAGCTTCATCTGTCTAACACTTCTATTGATTCTGTTCTCACAGAAAAGCAGTGTTGGAAGAAGAGTGACTGTTTGAGGAAGACACACGCTTGTACTGGAGGGGTCCCATTTCCAAAGGGTTTGTCCTGCWGTCCTGGTGGGATAGGAGTTTGTGTGGTCATTCCAGCAGTGGCTTTTCTCGTGGGAAGGGGATTGTTCTTGAAGCAGGCTGTGGAAACACAGCTGGGTGATGCTGCAGTACTCTGAGGAGGGTGAATTGTGTGACACTGGTCTTGGTTGATCATATTAAACTCCAGGTGAGGGCTCTTGTCTTAGTGTGTCATCGACTGCAGATAGCTAAGGTGATCARTCTGTTCCTTACCTAGTTGGTATGTATTGATTTCTCTCAGCTTTAGAGAGATGAGAGAGAATTTGGTGATGCTGTTGCAGTTGCTGGCTTGTAAAGAGAATGTGTTGCAGGAGCTCTGGTCCCCGTAGATGCTGAGATGCTTTTGTTTATTAGCAAAAAAGTGGGAGAGAAGTCAGCATATCATGACATGCRGGCTTTTCTTGCAGCGGTGTCCCCTGCCCTCTTGAGGGTGATCTGTTTTCAGACCATGGGAAGATTAAAAGTGTTCTTTTCCTAATTTTTTTTCCTGTCTTACAGCTTTTCTTGGGTCAGCTACATCTGTACATAGAGATACAGCTTGTAGAAATGCTGCCCATGCCTTTGTGCCTCCCGGTGTATCAATACCATGCCATAATCTCACAGACCTTATTGTTCTGACAAGTGTATACTGTTAGGGTATTCAGACCTGCACACTGTAACCCGCTGAAATAATTGAGGATTTTTCTGTATAGCATTGATTTGGGAAGGTTATGGGGTTTTTTTTCCCCCTTAAGACTAAATCTCGCTGTGTATGAGTGGTTCTGATTTGATCTTTGTGCAGTCCCTCGCAGCTGTGGTGAGTGGATGTGGTGTGAACCAAGCCCTCTGCTGGCAGCTCTGCTTTGCTGTTTGTTAAACACTCACCGGGAGYGCTGACAGGGTAAGGTACTGATCTCAGAGGAAGATCCTTACACCACCTCCGCCCCCATCAGGATCAAATTATTAATCAAAACAAAAAGAAATCCCAAGGTATTTAAAAACGCAAGTGTGCGTTGCTTCCCCCCACACAAAAATCTGTGCACCTGTTATTTGAATTTGGAGACAGGTGTAAGAAAAAAGGCAATTGCTGGTAGTCCTGATACAAATTGGGGGGGGGTTTGTTTGTTTTTACTCAAATTGGATGACTGTAATTGTTTTCAGTTGTCTTTYGGGCTTTGTTAGGTATTTTCTCAAACCCTGCAGTTTTTCCTCTGACCTGATGGCTTCAAATGTTTAACATAAGCACAGTGAACAGGTCTGTGCGTGGCACTGCTTTCTAACAAAAATGTATTCTGTCTTGAGAATGTTGAACAACTGCTGCGTCTCTAATATTTGTTTAGTTGTATTTTCTTTCAGTTYGTGGTTTATGTTTGCTTAGCCTGTAATGAAAGCAGAACTCAGCTAAAGATGCATAGAAGGCTAAAAGATGATTGTAGGATATCAAGCCAGCTGACCCTGTTATGTAAGACCTCCTTCCTTCCCTCTCTCAGAAGATTGAGACTTTATTGCACCACCTTGCTGAATCTTGTCTACAGTCTGGAGGTCTCTTTCTTTCTTCAGTCTCTGTTATTTTTAATTTAAATTACATTTCCTTCTTGCTGTCCTTCATATGTGTGAGCAGAATTTGAATCTTCTCTCTGAAGTTCACTGTACTAAAATTAAACAAGGGAAGCTCTCTTAGTCTTGGTCTCAGTGCTGTTGTRTGTCCCAGAAGCCTATAATTGGTAACTGTTCTTTCATCACTTTTAAACAGCAGTGACCTTAATGCACCTGTACTCAGTGAGGCTTTACTTGCACCGTGCAGAGGAATGTTTTTATGCTTTTTCAGCCTGTGTCAAGAATCCTCACTTTACTTACACTGATACCCCACTTAAGTACAACTATTTTTATCAAGGAAAAAATGAGTCTACTRTTCTGTTTGCAGCAGTAAATAATATTAGAGTTCCAGGGGTTGTATTTTGTAAAGACCTTCTATAATTTGTATTTTTATGTTGCTTGATGCTTGTTTCCCTTGAATCTTTGTTAAGTCTTTAGTCCAGAACACCCATGGTATGCTAAAAAACATGACCTGTGTTCAGCAAATTGCTAATATTGTTCTTACTACTTTTTTTTTCCCCCCATGTCCCAGGGAAGCTGGAAATAACTGAACCTTGTGCAGCTTATATAGCTCACAGCACAAGTGTGGACTGCTGGTGAAAGGAGTGAACTTTTTGCTGTCACAGATCTTAGTTGGATCTGATACAGATCTGATCTGGTTTTSAGAAAGCCTACACCCCCTCAGCTGCAGAATCTTGTACTGCATGTGGTGATTGTGTTCCCTGATCCAATACTTAAGGGTTCTCYTCTGTCTTTTCGCTGCAAACAGGCATCAATGAAAACGTTTGAGTGTGCACTCCTAATATAAATATATTCATTTGCTCTAAAATTTTAYATACATGTGCTACTGTACAAATAGTGTGTATAGCACAGAGTAAAACTTCAAAAGTGATATARAGATGAAATTCACACTTCCTTTTTTTTCTCTTTATTAACATTACAAAAAAAGTGTCACACTCCCAGTGGACTGTTTCAGAGCTGGTTAAAGAGGAAGCCTGGAGAATTCATCTTCAGATTAACTTTTTTCTGTTTTGGTACTGTACTTGATTAGATGTCAAATGATTTTCATTCTTGAAGAACATTCTTGCAGGGGAGGAGCTTGGCAAGATCAGTATCTTGGAGTAATTTTAAACCAGTGTACTACATCTTCTATTGAATWCTTCAGATTTTTTCCTAAAGCCTCATATAATACTCATTCATGAGCAGCCCCAAACCCATTTTCCCCACTTCTTGGTATWACAGTCACACTATGGTCATTGGTCTCAATGAAGAATTTTTTKATTTAGTTGACTTCAAGTTATTTGCCTTTCAGAGTTTTGGGAGCTATCCAGTTTTTGCAGTTTAAATCCAGAATGCTCTTTGATTTATTTCTGCACTTCACCCTACTTATACCTGACAAACTTGCTGACATTTCATTTATGCATAAAAAATAACTTTGGATGTATTGTGCCTTGTAAACGTGGCTGACTTAAGGATGAGGCGACAGAAAGAGTGAAGAAACTCTAAAAAAATTAAAGTTCCGTTTTAATAAGAGGGGTTATCGCTTGCATCTGCATTTTGTTAACTTCCCTTCTTTGAATCCACTGCTCCTGCTTTAGATGATTCAGTTGTTTGGGTTTTTTTAAAATTCAAAGAAAATAGCTCTGTCTGTTTCAGCTGYGAAGGAACTGTGATGCCACTCAGCTTGGTCTGTCAGTCTGCATGGCAGAGACTCCTAAGACTATTCTGAGTAATGCTGCTTTTGAACTGTAAGCAATTTGGCAACTTTGGCTGAAATGTGGTGCTGTGCCAGTGCCAGTGAGTGCTTTTCTGTGTGAACATACCAGCCCTGCTCACTGCTGGCTCAGGGCTGTGCTGTAGCTGCATTCACCCCTTCAGAAGATGACATTAAAAATTCAGGTGGTACTTTAAGTGATTTTTTTAGGATTRCTACAATAGGCTTTTTAGTCTGTTGTAAGCAAATAGGTAAAATGTAATTTTTCAGGAACTTGCTACATTGGAGATAGACTTTTTAAAGAAATGGGATGTTTTATTAGGGTTTTGTCTGTTGCTGCATAGGGTCATTTGCTCCTGCTTCCTACTTATTTAATAGAAAGTGCACCTTGTTTTGCAGAACTAGATGAAAACCAAAAGCTGTTAAGAGCAAGAATGCCTCAAATTAACCTTCATTTTGGGGTGGAGAAAGATGGCTTGTGTGCTGGTTTTGGCTGAGGTAGAGTTKATTTCCTTCCCAGTAGCTGATGCGAGGTTCTGTTTTGGATCTGTGCTGGACACAGRGTTGATAATTCAGAARTGTTTTTCTTTTTGCTGGGCATGACCTGCACAGAGCCAAGGCCTTTCCTGCTCCTCCTGTGGCTGGTGRGGAGGCTGGGGGTGCATGGGAGGGAACAYAACCAGGACAGTAACCCAGATTGACCCAGGGGATGTTCCAGGCCGTGTGACACCGTGCTCAGTATAAAAAGTGTGGGGAGAAGGAGGAAGGGGTCGTTGGGAGTGATGGTGTTTCTCTTCCCAAGTCACCGTGATGTGATGGGACCCTGCTTTCCTGGAGGGGGCTGCCCAGCCATGGGAAGCAGGGCATTAATTCCCTGTTTTGCTTTTTGCTTGTGTGTTTGGCTTTTGCTTTTCGTGTTGAACTGTCTTCACCTCAACCTGTGARTTTTTACTCTTCAGTTCTCTCCCCAGTCCTGCTGGTGGAAGAATGAGTGAGTGGCTGCTTGGGGCTGGGCTGCTGGAGTTAAACTATGATGACTTGGAAGTCTGATGTGTCCAAAACAACTTCTTGACAAGACTGAAATGGATTCTCTTTTGTACTTAATAGCAGAACATTGTATTTCTTGGACTACRCTTGAGTTTGCTAAACTTCTCTGCAGGAGGCTTCCTAATTGGATTTACTTCAGCTGTTACGCAATCAAGTGCTGCATCTGCTTCATTCTGGAGTGTATCAGGCTTCTGTGTTTCAGATACTCATGTGAAAACTGCCCGTGTTCAGAGCCTGGATCCACTTTTCCTGTGAAGTGTGGTTTCTCCTTCCAGGACAATGGGTATCCAAAGGAATATTGCATTCAGTGCGCAGTAAGGAATAATCACTTTGTAGATCATTCAGAGTGCAGTGGTGGTTCTGGGAAGGGTCGTACACATCAGTGCAGAAATGAAGGTGCATTCTTGAGGTGTGGAGTGGACTGCATCCGTTTCTTTCCCTTAAACTGAAAGGATTGGTTGCCCCTACACTTGTGCAGGAGGTCATGCCTCCTGCAGCTTTCTGTTAACCAGAACTGCAGAGRCTGGAAAAGGAAATTTGGGCTTTTTTGGGGGAAGTTTGTTTTTTTGGCAGGAAGGCCTTATTTTAGCTATAAAATTTTTGAGAGTGCAGACCATAAACATTTGGAGTTTCTACCCTGCAAAGCTACTGAACAAAGGCATTTTCTCATTTGTTTCTAATTTTCATGATCAGCTTGCCCAGAATTTTTGTACCCTCCTGTGCTTAGGAGGGATCTATGAATCAAGATGTAAAGATGTGGGGAAGTTTTCTTTGTTTTGCAGAGTGCTCTCATTCTTTAATTAATGTTTGTGCTGGGGAGGAAAAGCAAATATTATTTATATTTCTGATAGGATACTGGTCTTGCATACCTGTAGATGTCAACAAACCTTTGCTGCCTTATGTCAAAACTGCTTCAGAGGGGTGTAGCCTTCATGTAATAAGCTTAGAGATTTGTCAAGAAARCTGTGTTCAAGTAAGACATTAAAGTAGTGCTAATCTTCATAAATAAATTTCTTTATTTGTAAGTAAACCACCTTGAAAGAAAGGATTTACAACTAAGCTGAAATCAATTGCCTGAGTAAGTTTCCTGATTAAGTCWTGCTAACTTAGTTAATACATCATACTACATGGATGAGCTGGGGGATGAGTGGATGATTATCCCTTTAAAAGAATCAGAGTAAAAATGGCTTTTTAAATCATTATATATACAAAATATATGTGCACACACTTAGAAAACCACGCTGTTTAATGTTTCTCTCTTAAAAGCAGTGTGCAAGACAGAAATACAAGCTGATGGCAGAGACACATAGCTAATCCTTCAGTTGACATGTTAATTGCAACTATAAATTTCTTCTGTTTAAAATTGCTCTGCTGCAATCACAGTACAACASTCTTTAATTTCAGCTTAAGATAACATTAATGTTCAGTGTTTGATGCAATCTCTTTTAAAATCTCTGGAASTGGATGCCAAAGGCATTTGCTACTATATTTTAAATGTATAATTGTAGAGAAGGTAATATAGTCAAAGCACTTAAGTTTTGGTCTCTTGGCTGCAAACCTACAAATTTCCTTTGATTGAGATGAGTAACCAATGATTGTAAGCTGTTCATGTTTGAATCCACGGAATCCCAAGTTTCAAGAACTGTGACTGTGTTTTATCTGGGCAATTTATCTCCTGCTGTTCTAGGTGACTTCTGGATGCCATTTAATGGCTTASTAGGCTTTTTTAAGTTATGGCTGTAAAGACACCAGGGTGGGAATTATGGCAAATTTGCTAATAGAATTTATAATTCATTCCTGTTTTATAACCAAGTAGTAAAATACCTAATAAGACTGCTGAAATTACTGAACTGCTGTCAACAGCAACGACTAGTCATTGTTCCCTGATACTATTCATTTTTTGAGTTAGTTTTGGGGAAAATGCTAAGAAGGTGTTAGGCAGACTGAGGTGTCTTGAACGTGTCTTTGTGCCATGTTTTAATTTCTGTGTGTTACCTGACTGGGTTTGAGGTGTCTTGAACGTGTCTTTGTGCCATGTTTTAATTTCTGTGTGTTACCTGACTGGGTTTTCTTCCCCCCGGGAGCAGTGATGATCAGACAAGCTTTCCATTAACTCCTGAGAAAGCTGAACATCTGAATCTTTTTCATTAGCTTGGTTTAACTGTTTTTAACTAATAAATAATCAGAAATCAGTCAGTTGCTCCAGGTGTTCTGTGGAAGATACTGAGTAGCAGTTTCTAAGTGAGTTTCTGTCATAATTACCAAAGATTCAGATTGTTACATCTGTTTTAGAATTTACACTTTCATTGCTCTTTCATCAGTATGAGGCCAGTTACAAAGCATTAGTTGAGAGTTGTGCATGCTTGTTCTTAGTTTCCATACCTGTCACCATCCTTCTTCCAGCAGAGAAGGACTAGTTTACAAAATACTRACCAGTCAGATTGTTCTTTAAGGGAATGTTTCATAGAGTAAGATTTTTTAAAAGTCATTACCAGTGGTACTTCCTCCCTTTGGAGTTGTTTGTTTCCCTTACAGGAATAACGACCACTTGAAAACTGTCAGACTTGGCAGAGCTGTTTTCCAAGTTTAGTGTTAAAAACTCACTATGATTTGTAGTTTACGAGTAAAGTTAGAAATAGTATCCCATCCTCTCTTGAGAAGTGATTTCCTGAAAAAATGGTTACAGTCGTCGGTGTCACCAGCTTGAGTCAAAGACTGGTGAAAACTTCTATTCCCTCCTGTGTATTTAAGTACTGAAATACTCTGGAATCTCAGGCAACCAAACTCAAGGCTTTTCTTGATAAAGGACTTATCATAAGATTGTCTGGTGTCCCTGGGCAACAATATTGTTAAAACCATTCAATGGAGCATTAGGTGTTTTGGAAAGGAAGCTCAGTCCTCTTGATCTCTTTCTCAGCTGTGTAGGTAAAAGTAGTAAAAGATAAAAACAGCTTATCAAACTGAYCCGTAGACAAAAACTGGGAATTTTATGATTACAAACATTAACATGCTGCAAGAGAACTGTTTAAAGAACAGATACATTTGGAACGGCTTGGTGTCATTCAGACAGCATTTAATACCTAGCTTATTATTTATTCTTTATCAGACAGCATCACACTTGTACCAGTACAGACTGTTTTCAAAAGTTCTGTTATATAAGAGGTAAACACCACAGCMGCAGGATTATTCTATTATTCATAGWTATTCTATGMRTGAAATACRTTTAGTACTTCTRAAGTCTTTTATTCAGCTCCTTGGAGGTGTCACAGGTGGTGGGAACTAGAGTCCAAAAGTTCATTTGCTCTTTGAAGGAAAAGGTCTTTGGTAGTGTTTAAAAATCCTTTGAAGTATTACCATCATTTGAGGCAAAATGTCTAGTAATTCTTATGTAACTTGATAGCTTTCTCTATTCTGTCATTTTTACTATGTCTGTGCTCTGGCTAAAGTATCCTTTAGTTATGAAAGAAAAAAAAAAACAAAGGAAATGTTTATGAGCTCTTTTTTCATGTGTGTTTTGAACTGTGTTAATTTTGAAAAAATAGGTTTTGTAGCCATAGTCTTAACAGTGTGCAGGACTGGAGTTGGGATATATAGGAGTATAATCTCTCCAAATAATGATTCCTCCTCTGAGACAGATGGCCTGCTGCATCTGGATCRATACATTTTACTGCTTCTTCCCTTCCACAAAATAAGGAACATCTTAAAGTGGCAGTGCCTACAAAATTAATTGGGARGTGGAATCAAGAAATTGTGGTTGTAGGGGCTAGTGAACAGGTTGGCAGTGGAGCTGTGAGCCACAGTGAAGGCCTGCAGCAGATGTGTGAGAGCATAGAATGGTTYTGTCAGTACTCTTTGGGCAAAGATGGTTCTCAGGGTAGCTTCGTTTATTTTTTTTTCTGTTCTCATTAARCATGGGAGAGCTTACTGAGCTCGTTATCAAAATACAGGTATGTAATCAGAATAAAGTATGTGTCAGGATATAGTATCAGAATTTGGAATGCTGGTACAAAGCAGTTTATGTGTAAGCAGCTTGATTAGATGTAGTGGAAGGCCATTTTTATATTTCTTTGCAGAAGCTGCAGCTTGAAAAGATTAGACTCTTGATTTTTAGCATTATGATAATATAAACTATTGAAACCAGCTTCAGTGCTGTGTCCTGTCAAGATGAGAAGAAGCTGTTTTTGTGAAGCCTTTCTAGGGAGATGGTGTGAGAAGAACCTCATTATTACATGACATGTGCTAAATCTGTAACTGGCCAAACTTGAGGAATGGGAAAAGCAGTTAAATGCTTTAGTCTGAGGTGCTTCTCTGGCCTCCTGTTTTTGTACAGGACTAATAGCAGTGGGAAGGGTTGGCTAAAGAAGTCAATGACTACTTGGAGCACRCCAAATCAGGCAGTTCACAGTGACAGCAGTCTGCCTGGAGATCCAGAAAACAGTTTTACATACAAACTTGCTGGTGGTCCTGCCCTTTWCTTGTGGCTTCCAAGTTGTGATTCTTGAAAAGAAACAAGACTTCATGTGTGTTTATTCTGGTATTACCTCATACGRTGCAACATAGCCCAAGTATGTTGCCATTAAGATGGGATTTAGATAAGTTCACCACAAAAAAAAAAAAAAAAATTATGCTGTGTGACATATACCACTATCAAGAGCTCTTAAATAAAGCAATTTTCACTGAACTTTTTGATGCATCAGTGTATTACAGGCTGTTTGTGAAAAATCTCAGATCTCCTCTACCAAAATATCAAGTATTTTCTCATTACTAATCTATGTCTAATAGATGTGGAGGCTATTCAAAGTTGTCACAAATAACTTATTGTTGTGATCCAACACTGGAGATGAAATAGTAGATTATCTGTGTAGGAGCAGAAATTAACTGTTTCTTGTCTGAAGTTCTGTCAGTGTGTGATGGAAWTGTCAGCTTGTAAACATACCTTATTTTTCTCTTAACAATGCAAATGAACACCATGACTATTTTTGGACTAATTGTTTTGTTTTAAGAATGGTGTTAATAAGATTGTTTATGGTCTGAAATGCTAAACCCCCTTTTCTTTCCCCTTCTGTTACACCCCCTCCAAACCCACAGTGTGTTAGTGTTTTTCACTGTTTATGAAGATCTTATCGTGCATGTATTGGCTGTTCTAAAATAGTGCTGGGGCAGTTTTTTCCATTCAGTGTCTGACTTGAGTAGAAGCATTGTTTCCTCATGAACACGAGCATGAAAAATACTAYGCCTGCTTGATTTACAGCTGAGACCACAGTGGTGCTTTCTTAATACCGCCTTAGAGGGCTGAACTTGGAGCCTTCTGGAGTGAAATTCCTTTGTGCCCACACTCTGTAATATCTGTTCTCAGTGGTGCTTTATTGGGCACCCACCAGCACTGATAACCAGGAATAACCTTTCAGTTATTACATTTTGCTTGTGCCTCAAAATATTTTCCTAAGRAATATTGCACGGTGTGGAGAGATGAGACATACAGAACAAAACTTGCCTGTGTTCACAGTGTGCAGTGTCTTGGAGCTGGTCTGGTAACTGATAACTCAGAATACCGTTTGTGACCCATTATCTGTCTCCTCCCCAGCACACAGCAGGCTGAGCTATGGGCTTGTTTGAGCACTGCAGGAAAATGTGTAGCTGCCCAATGGTGGTTGAGGTCTGGGGTGACATTTGGGGGTCACATTGGCAATGTGTGCAGGTTTTACCARTACTTGGCCTGCCATGCTCACATGATGGAGTATGTGATCCTTTCTTAGACTAGTTACAAATATTTCGCTACCTTCTTACCAAACCTGAAGTTGCAGCTAACAAAGTCCAAGCTTATTAAAAAAAAAAAAGCATTAACCACTTAATTCACATTTCACTATTTTAAGACGTGAAGATAAAGATTCCTCCTACCATTCCTTGATCCTCCCTGACCAGTCTTCTCAGAGAGCAATTTTGTTATTTCTTATTACAGACATGATGTGTGTTGTTATAATAGCAGAAGATATTATCTAATGTTGGCAAGTTTTTTTGGCCAAAGCTTAAAAATTGTTTAGATAATTTGAATGTGACTCCTTTTATGTAATGGTTTAAAATAGAGTTTGTTCCAAGTATAATGTGGTTTTCTGTGAGGAACAAGAATGGGTTTTATATGAACAAGTAATAAGTGGTTGTACTGTCTCATCTTTTTTCTCTTTGTTTCTTCCACACTTCTGAAAGAAGTCATAAAGCGATACATTAATGCTTAGAGAGATTTTTATCTTTTATTCTGCACTTCTGAGGTATTAGAGCAGGGTAGGTGGTCGGCTCATCCTCTTCTAGCATGAACCTCAGGTTTGAGTAGGCGATGTTTTCTTAGTTCTGGTTCAGGCAGGTCAGCATTTCTGAAATGYAGCAGCATTGTAATTCTCTTTTTGGTCCTCACTGTTCTACTTACCRCTCTAAATGATTGTGTGCCACTTCTTGATTTGGCTTGAATGCCTGAATACAAATAATCAGCAATGAGTAGATTCATCTGRCCAAAGGCTGTGCAAATCTCCCAAGAATTACAGCCCATAAATTTTATCTAGGAAAGCTACAGTTCAGCAAACTGGGTAACTCCTGGTCAGGTTTCTATTTGTCCTCTGTTTAGTGTATATAACACAGTATATAATAAATATATACACACAGACACAAAAAAATATTTTTTATATATATATAACACATAAGGTGTCTTTTTTTTTTTTAATTGTAATCCCTTCAGGAGGCAACTTAATGTACTCTTTAAGAGAGTAAACTGTTAAAGGTGATGATCTGGAAACTGATCATGATTCTGCCTAGCAGTGGAAGGCTTGTGCCTTACAGGATCACCAGATGTGTTGCAGGTGTATCTGTTACTATGAGAATTTCATAATTCCACATCTGTGAGAGAAGCACTGGCATTAATCTGTGCTACTGACCTTTGGATAAGGTTGCCATAATATTTTTTTTAAAATCTGGTTTGTATGTTTACTGCTGATGATAAGAGCATATGGAGGACACCCTTCATAACTGACAGGTTTATAAATATTTCCTCTGAACCCTGTGCTGAGGACATATCTGGTACTAATGTATCAAGAGTAGAAAGAATTTGGTAAAATACCTCACCCTAATCTTTATTAGTCTTTCCCTGTATACACTTAAAAGCCTTACTTGTGTCCACTCTATTTTGTGTCTTACTTTGCAAATGTGGGTTTTGCCCTTTACCTCGTTGGGATTGAACCTCTAATTGTTTAAATGTTTTCTAAGCCTTGGGATGCAGGCTGCTTCACAGTATGCTGCTTGAGCTGGTTTGTTGAATGTTGTTCAGGGTCTTTTTACTGTATCCATTCTTAATACCAGTTGCCTTGGATAAACTAACATACTTAGAGTACTTCTTGCTTTCTTACAGCAAGTGTAGGAAATGTTKGAGTTTTAATGTTCTGGTGCTTGCCTGGCTTGACAAAACAAAATTGCCTTTTAAGCAAGCATATATATGGGTGTATACGCATGTATTTTCAATTTATGTTTAAAGTTGAGGTTTTCTGCATTTTTGAAGTTGAGAGTTGAATTGTGAATAAAAGACATAAGTTGGCCTTTGTCCATGGGCTGATGTTTTCTCCATCTGTGATCTTTACCATTTAAATGGAGAGCAGTGTTTGGGAGGAGACTTCTCWTCCCTCCTTTTCCCTGAAATGCTAATCTCCCATCCTTCTTTCTGGCAGCATCACCTTACRAAGAGTAGTAGAATAGTTTGCAGGGAAATGAATAATTTATTTCCTGAAAAATTGATCAAATGACAGCTACGTCTGAACCACAGGAAATGCTACAGCAGAGCCCAGTAACTTGTGGTAGAGCAGTCTGTGCTTTCAGATTAAGAAGTAAAGTTTCTTGTGCATTTGAAATCTTCCAGCTCTTTTTCTACAGACCAAGGGTGTTTGAGTTTTTTGGGGATCTGGAGCTAATTCTTGAATATACTTACCACATTGGCTAATAACAGTTTGCTCTTGTAARTTTGTTTTACATTCCTTTAAATCCAGGATGTGCATCCTGCAAGGGACATAAAGGAGCAGCTCAAAACTTCTGCCATGTCATTCTTTAATTTTTCAGTTTACACAAGCAAGATGGGTTTTTTATTTTTACCAGATAAGTTTCACATGTGCACTCTGCTCTGTCAGTCACACAAATACAAATTTTTTTTTGTTTTCAAAGGAGCCCTTTGAGGATGGCTACGCAAATGGTGAGGAGGGCACACCAGCTGGGGATGCAGCTGCTGCTTACACACCTGACAGCAAAGGGGTGGTCAAGTTTGGCTGGATAAAAGGTGTGCTGGTAAGTTTGATGTATAGTTCTTCAGTTCCTTACAGGTGCTGATGTATTCTTACAAATCTTTCCAACCATCTTCTTTGTTGACAGGCATTGTGATAGTGTAGTGTAAAGATTACATGTATGAGAGGTGTGATAAATGCCATAATTTTAGGAAGGGTTGCACCCATTTCAGCTGAATTTTAAGGCAATAAATACTTCAGGGTCTTAAGGGTTTATGGTTTCTTAGCACAGGTTTTCAGARTTTTTACATTGCATTATTTCCAAGAAGAAAAAAATATTGTAGTAGAAAAATACATGCTGTAGTTCTGTGGTTTGGAGAGGTTATCTCCTTTTTTGTRGGATTGATATATTACTCTTTAGGGAAGAGAGAGACCCAAGATCTGGTTTTAGTCTCCTATCTAAATTCTGAACAACGCAGACTCTATTTTTATTGAAATCTAAGAGTTGTAAATACAAGAATTAAAAAAAAATAAATTTACACCTCTCCATCCTGTTACTGTGCAGATGTGTTGTACGATACAAAAGTTACAGAAATGGAAAGTTGCAGCAGGGTTTTTGTTCTTTTAAGAAGAGTAAGTTATTTAGTAGAGTGTTGCTTTAGTGCATGGGTTTGGTTTTTTTTTGGAGAGAGAGAGGTGTGTGGAAGATGCAGACTGGGGTTTTAGACCTCACAATCATCAYAGACTTCTATTTTATTTTAAGTCATGTATTCTGTAGTGTGAATTTTGGATCCTAAWGGTTAGGGTCTGAGTTATTGTTTGCTTATGGCATACTGCAAGTGTCATATTGAACTACTCTTAACTCTGTGTTTAAGGTAGTAACTTTTTAATCATATTTAAGTCCCTTTTTTTTAAACCAATCTTAAACTTTTATGATAACATCATATTTTTGTGAAATAGTTTGAAAAGTGAGGAAATACAGCAAGATAATTTCAAGAACATTAAAAACTGAAAGGAAGAATTAATTGAAATGACTGCAGATGCAGTCTGTGTTGTATTTCTAATCTATGTTATATTTCTGCTTTATCCTAGGTACGATGTATGTTAAATATTTGGGGTGTGATGCTCTTCATYAGACTATCATGGATTGTAGGACAAGCTGGGATAGGTATGGAGACTAATGCTGTAATTTTATTTCAGTGACTTTCAAATGTGATCCACTAGAGATACTGATCCTGAGCTTTTACTTTAAACAGGAATAGGAAATTACCTTAATATTGCCAATTCTTATGGTAATTAATCTTATCAAAAACTTCAACCTGTTAGACTTTTTCATTTTGGTACAAGACAAGTACTTCAAAATTGACATTTGTAAGTTTTCAGTGAACTGTAGAGATAAACTTTTGATCTCTAATTATTAAACCCTGCATATAGACTGTGTAGTATATAAGCAAATCTTTTCAAAGACTTAAGTGTTAGATTGATCTCTAGAATACAGCTCTTACCTTCCTGATTAAAGAGAAATTTTGCCCAATTTTATTTTTATCCTTGTGGRGAAAGAGGAAGCCTTTTGCTTGAAAGTAAATTTGTGTTCTACTTGYAAGACTTGAGTATTTAAATGAAATTAAGTTGAAGGTTTGTACTCTTTAATACTGCAGGGCTTACAGTGTTTTCATCTCTTTTCCCAAAAGGTCTCTCTGTCTTGGTTATTGGAATGGCCACTGTTGTGACAACTATTACAGGACTGTCTACTTCAGCAATAGCCACAAATGGGTTTGTAAGAGGAGGTAATGCTATTTTCATGAGGTTTCTTAAGCTTTCCTCACTCTGGAGTGCACCCTTGAATGTTGCTGAGAAGCAAAGCCTTCCTTGTGTTGTGTGTGTGATTAAACAGTCATGTAATTAACAAAAAATCAGTAGGTAGCCTACTAATTAGATTTAAACTAGTACCCTGCTCTTATGCTGCAAAAGGAACTTTATTGGTGTAAATTTTTGTGATACAAACATTTTTAAGGCTACATATTCAACAATGAGTAGGCTACATATTCCACAATCTTAATATTCTCCCGAGCTGCACTGGTTGGTTAAGAATGTGTTTGTATGTGTTCATGTCCTGAAATAAACCTTCACACCAGTAACTCTCCAAACTCTGTTAGCTCCAGCTTTCCCTAGGGTGATGGTTTTCATTCTCTTCCATGGTTTATGTGGTGTTGTCAGCTATTTTTGGAAATGGTTGGTGCCTCTGACACGATCAGACTGCTTCATGACGTTACAAGACTGCCACTAGGAAAAAAATGTGGTGGAATTAAAGTAGGAGGTTATAAAACTATCTTCATTAAGATTACAAATGAAGAGAAAAGCCTCACTATCACAAAGTAAATAGACCCAATGGGAAAAATCAGCTATGAGTGTTAGCATTATGTTAAGCTTAGTTTCTGAATGCCCTTCTGTTTTTTTAAATTGTATTATGTATATCAGGTTTTCCCATCCATATAGGAGCTTTTTTTTTTTTCAAGTCATTCTTGAAAAATAATACTTCATTAGAAAATTTGAAGTCCTGAATTGGAAGAACTGTAGAATTTCATAGGAACATTTTTTCCCATGAAAATGTTATATTATGGTAAGATTTTTTTAATATTACATAAGAAATACAGAGTGTGGCCAAGCTGGGTACATATATAGGATTTCCACAAGAAATCTAATGCAGTGAAATTAAGCATTTTCTGTTGCAGATTTTTAACATGYACTCAGTTATTTCAGACTGCAGCTAGAGGATTTTGTTGCTTCTAGAAAGCTTAACCTCAAGTTTGAGGAATAAGCCTTTGCTACATTTTCTAAACTTTACCTTCCTCTAATGCTCCAGATACTCAGATTTTCATTTGTCATGTGGGGTTTGTTGTTTTCATCCAGCTCAAAAGTACAAAGAACAGGCTCTTGAGAATCCCATTGGATGGCAGAAAATTCATTTAACAACAGAACTTTTAGAAACAGGTCTTGGAAATTTGGAACTTCAGTGGGTTTACTGCAGTCTGCCTAGCCAGTTCCTTGATCTTGACTGTGCAAGTGCTTTGAGCAGTTTGAAGTAGAAAACCCAGTTACACTGCAGCTTGTGTTCTACAGTTTTTTAACCATAGAACTGGTTGCATACCTAGTATGYAGTAATATGAGGTGGTGCATGAATGATGGTTATTTCCAACTGGTCTCTTTTCCTAAGAACTTGAAATACATTCCTGAAACTTCAACATGTCTGTCCCTAAAATACTGGCTTAAGGGTTATTTTCCAATACATCAGGGAATAAAGAGTGAGTAGATTTTGGCTTGTGTAAATGTTAAAGTGCTGATGACTTTATAATGACTGATACCTTTATATGCTTTTATAAGCTCTATCATGTAAAGGATTTTTTTGGTTTTTTTTTTTTTTTTCTTTCAGGAGGAGCATATTACTTAATTTCCAGAAGTCTGGGGCCAGAGTTTGGTGGTGCCATAGGTCTGATTTTTGCATTTGCCAATGCTGTGGCAGTGGCAATGTATGTCGTTGGTTTTGCAGAGACTGTTGTCGAGTTACTCAAGGTACATGGATGGCAGTGCTTGTATTGATTATACTTTATCTGTAAAGTTTTACACCTCATATAGAATGTTTGAGTATATAAAGTATATACTTTGCATATAAAGTTAAAGATTATAYTTGGGTTTTGAGTCATCTGATCATAAAACGGTGTGGTTTGGAAGAGACATTTCAAGGTCACCTAGTCCATCCCCCGTCCAGGCAGAATCACAGAATGGTTTGGGTTGGAAGGGACCCTAAAGACCACCCAGTGCCACCCCCTGCCATGGTCAGGGACACCTTTCACTGTCCCAGGGTGCTCTAAGCCTCATCCAGCCTGGCSTTGGACAGT
This sequence comes from Cardinalis cardinalis, assembly GCA_014549065.1. Lineage (NCBI taxonomy): Eukaryota > Metazoa > Chordata > Aves > Passeriformes > Cardinalidae > Cardinalis > Cardinalis cardinalis. Next base: position 360,325 of record JACDOX010000373.1, read on the forward strand.
TCCAGGGATCCMGGGGCAGCCACAGCTTCTCTGTGCCAGGGCCTGCCCACCCTCACAAAATATTTCTTTCTTATATCTAGCCTAAATCTATCTTTTAGTTTAAAACCATCATTCCTTGTTCTGTCGCCACAAGACCTATCCAAAAGTCTGTTCCCATCTTTCCTGTAAGCCCCCTTTAAATATTAAGTGATGGCAGTAAAGTCTCCCTGAACTCCCTTTTCTCCAGGCTGAACAGCCCCTGTAGTTTCCATTTGGAAGAATCATTGGTTTAAAAACAAGGCAAAAACCAAATTACTTGTGCCCTTAAAGGGGATTTACAATCAGTAAACTTGTGGTGTGCAGGTTAACTACTAATAAATTATAGTGAATAGAATACTSTTGTTTAGGGAAGGTATTTACCTGATGAAGTATATGACTGTGTATTTTTTGTTTTGTTAGGAAAATGGAACGTTGATGATCGATGAAATGAATGATATCAGAATCATAGGGGCTATCACAGTGGTTATACTGCTGGGCATTTCCATTGCAGGAATGGAGTGGGAAGCAAAAGTAAGGAATTTCCTTTTTTTTTATTCTCTGCTTCATMATTTTGATTCCATTTTTGTACCTTAGCTGTCTGATTTGTTTTTAGTGTATTCAGTGTATTTAGTGTTGCATGATGGTGCAGTAGAACTCAGTTGACTTCTGTGCAGTAGCTCTTGGTCTGGCATTAATTAGCATGTGCAGCTCTGAACAGCATTTCAGATCTTAAAGCACTTCACTGGAAGCTTAAGCATCTATGAGAACTTAAACTCCAGCATAATCTGCTCTTAATGACATTGTCCAATAGATTAATGGTATTTCCCTCTTCTGGGCAGTTACAGCACAAGAGAAGGTAAGAACTTCAGCATGGGAATTTTCCCTTACTGTGAACTTCAGGCAAATTCTGAGGATGAAAAACACAGGGCTGGCTTTCCTTCTCTTTCATTCTCTTCTGGATTGATTTTCACCTGGAAACAGCCAGACAGTGGGATGCATTCACTAGACCCAGCATGGAGAAGGGTTTTGAACATTGGTGGTGATGAATGTGTAGGAGGGAAAACCTCCTTCCCTCACCTTGTGGTGGCTGCACAGTCTTAGGTCAGCTCTGACTGAAGAGGTCTTAACAGAGAAACTCTTCTGCCTTACCAGTATTCTGCTTGGCATTTTGAGGCACTGTAGCTTGCTCTCTATTTCCTGCACCTTGTAGGCTTTTTATGAATATCTGTCCGTAATGTGCTCAAAAAAAATGATTGAGAAGAGCCTCTCATTGGGGCTTCTTTCCCAACTTATATCACAGTAGCTCCTATTTTCTTCACTGAGAGGCAGCTGAAGGAATCTCCTCATGTAAGTTGTAAGTTTCTTGTGATCCTGCATCAAGATGATGCTATTTAAAATAAAAATGAGAGAGGATTTTGTATCATTGTCGCTTGCAAGAAACAGGGTTCCTAGAAGAAGTGAGTGAAGATTGAGTGCATTGCTTTGRCCTACTGGGGAGAAAAGAAACTTAGAGAAATTTACTTTGGCGTAAACTTCTAAATTGAACTTCTGTAGAAACTGTTTACCTTTCTCAAGTAGCCCTTCACTGTCTTTAATTTGAATTTGTGTGCTCTCTTTATACACCCACGTGCAAAACAGTGCTGACCTCCTTATTCTGAACTGTTTCGAAAGAATTTTTTTGTTAATAATCCTCTGGGTGCTGCCACTTGAAGTCACAAGTAGTATCTTCATTTTGCTGCATAGCATGAGCATTTATATAACAACAGTTTGCATGAAAATACCCCTGTTTAATGTTTCTACAYCAAACCTGAAACGTGGTATTACTGCAGTGCCATCCTTATTTTAGGGGTAGCTTTCAGAAGTCTTGTCCTCAATTTAAAAGTCAAGACTTGGTTTCTCTGCCATGGAAGGAGGCAGGTGGGAGCAATGATTGGCCACTGAACTTGTCAAACAAGCATTTCATGTGGGCTAACTCAGCATAGCAAAACTCCAGTGTCTCCACCTTGATCTGTGGTGTTCTCCTGTGCCTTAGCCATGTCTTAAATAATGCCTTGGAAAATGGAGCAGGGGAATCTATARTAATGCCTTTGAACCAGATCTGAAAGTGAGGAGAGACTGGACTTGATTCCAGGGAAGTTTGCTTTAAAAAATGGCTTTTTAGAGTTTGTGGTGTTCACTGCTCAGCTCCCTGTGATGAAGTCTTAGAAGCCCATTCTTTCAGACTCTGGAATTTGAGTAAGGTATTCAGCAAACATCCCTAGCTTCTGGGATGAAGCCTAGTTCTTCTAGGAGAAGCCTAGCTAGTTACTGGAAAAATCCACTCGTGGCAATTGCTCTGTGATAACTTCATGTTTATGTTTCTGTCTTACTGAAGACTTCTGAAGTGCAAGCACCCAGCTGTATCCTCACACCWTTCACCTATTCTTGAGGCTTTACAAAGATTTAAATACAGGACACAAAATGTTTTCTTCTCTAAAGGATGAACTTTTAAATCTGCTCCAGGCCATTTTGCTCCATTTATCACAGTTCCACCCTTTTTTCCTGAGAGGCTGTGTGAACTGAAAACTTTGTTTTGTAGGCATGAACAATGCCACAGTGATATTGCATATTAACTCCTGATCCCAGGCCTGAAAAAGGTCTGTGAATAGCTTCCCCCAAGCTACTGGCGTTCCTTCTAAGGAATCAAATCACCCAAAAGATAACAGCAGTGTGATTGCTTATTTAAATGGAGGACCTGAACCATCCTTACAGTGCCTAGATTTATCCTTGTACACACTTTAGAGGTGTRGGATGGTTTACAGTACTTCTTGTTCAACTAGTAGGGCTTATAATAGTTCTGCAGAAAAGTGACTAAAAATCTAGGTTGTAATAAAAGAAGTGTCAAAACTAGGAATTAACTAATAATTGTTGCAGTTTGCAGTTTAATTTCCTTAGCATGGATTGAGAACATGAGAATGTAGCAAAATAAACTATTTCCTTGCAGAAAACAGGAAACAAAAGCTTTTTCATTCTGGATGTAATAAAATTTTTAAAAAATACCACATAATGAAGTATAAGACAAAGGATGACCTTGGCTAATAGTGCAGGAGCAGCATTTGTGTTGCATTTGGCTATTTTCATGTAAATTTCTTGAATCTCCTCAAATGCATTCCTTCTGGAAGGCTTATATATAAAGAAATTAGTCCTTTTAAGCATTTTGTCTTTACAAGTATAATTTGAGGCATTTAGTAATAATAAACCTTTTTGATGAGGCATARAACTTGGAAATTATTCCTATTTCGTAATTAAAAATCCTGGTACAAGTTCTCTCCAGCTTTCCTCATTTTTTTGCAGAGAACATGCTGAGAAGGTGAAGCTGAATTTGGAATCAAGTAAACATTTACATTTTATAGCACAGCACTTGATACTATGAAAAGAACAAGTTCTCCTGTCTGACAGCAGTCATTGTGTTTCAGGCACAGATAGTCCTGCTGGTGATCCTCATTCTTGCTATTGGAGACTTTGTCATAGGAACATTTATTCCTCTGGAGAGCAAGAAGCCCAAAGGTTTCTTTGGTTACAATGGTATGTTGGAACAGTTTGCAGTATGGTAAACAATTCCTTCCTTTGCAAAATAAGCTGCTGCTGTTAAATTAAACATCTAGTATATGTTATAGTCCTGTTTAACTGTGGAGACTTTTCCTGATTTCTTATAACTTCTTCAGTTGGGTCAAAACTTGAGTATTGCTTAATATTGAATATATATTAGATTTTAAAAAGCTGGATTATACTGTAAGTATTTTTTACATTTAAWTCTGCTTAAGTTTACTGTGTTGACTTTGAGTTGAAGTGATAAATTAGGGCTTAAATGTTCTACATTTAGTTTTAAGAAGGTCCTGTGACTGTCAGCTTTTTTACTGGTCTGATAGTGGCTGGAATGGGTTCATACTTCAGCTTCCATGTGAATATTGACAGACTTAAATCTTCCCCTGCAGCCGACATATTCATGGAGAATTTTGGGCCGGATTTCCGACAAGAGGAAACTTTCTTTTCTGTGTTTGCTATTTTCTTCCCTGCTGCAACTGGCATACTTGCTGGTGCAAATATCTCGGGGGATCTTGCGGTAAGTAGTGAATTAAAGACATTTTTCATGACTGCTCAAGTGTGCATTGACCTCTGTCATCACTGTCCACTGACGTTTTTCTTTCAGGATCCTCAGTCAGCCATACCTAAAGGAACGCTGTTGGCCATCTTAATCACTACATTGGTTTACGCAGGAATTGCAGTATCTGTAGGTAAATAGAGAATGTTTTTAACTTTATCCTTTCACGCTCGTTCCGAGGATGTGTTTTGATACGGTTTTATGTAATTTGTTATGCAAAGTCATTATGTAATTGACTTTCCTGCAYGGGAAAGTAATAGCAAAAGGTTTCTTGTTTTTGCTGTTGGGAGATTCAGTTTTCAGCTGGGTTTATAATTTCGTGAAATAACTGATGCTTTTCTAAGAAAAGTGACTGCTTCAGACTAAAGATCACAGAAGACTTCTATYGGTGTTGCCTCATTGTTGCAGTTATTTACATTAAAGGATTTACAATTTAGCAGCGGGATAATCCCTGGATTAGAAAAGCATGTTTTCAGGAAATACCCACTGAAAAAACACCGGTATTGTTTTGAGGATTATGGTGATCAGCCACATACCTGCAGGGAGCTGTGGGATGATCAGACAGCACCGTGGTGAGGATGTTTGAGCAGTAATTCTCCAGCTGAGGGAGGAGACCAAGAAAGGCCTTCAGTTCTCATCAGCCTATTTTTGGAAGTGTCATGTTCTTCTGTAAAGAGGAGAAATAATCACAGACTGATCTGAGTCTTCTCTTCCCAGTCTTTCCCACCCCACAGTTGTCTGAAATCCTCTGTAGAAGTTGCCCTGGGGTTGATACCAGTCTTGCTGTAGAGCACCAGTGGTTTACTATGTTTTTCTCACGCATAAAATAATTCTRGTAACCTTAAGATTACAGGATTGTAATTGAATCATGCACATTTCTTGCCTGTGATTGGAAACATTTTTTAGTCATGTCACATAAACTAGTTTCTGACAGCAATAATAATTTTTCTTACATGAAAGACCTTGTTTTATAGTAGCTGTGGTGCCTTTTGAATGAAATTCCCATTTCCAAGAGGACCATTGATCTTACCACTAATGATACTTCCTTTCCAAAGATACCAATCTTGCTAGTCTGCCTCTGTTGGCTAAYGTGGGAGTGTAGCTCTGCCAAATAGTTGCTCTGTAGTGATTGTGCTTTATGCAGCATAATGAGCTACACTCATTTCCTAATTAGATTGACTGCGTAGACCTCTTGCTACCAAATTTGAATCCTTTGGAACCTCTACCCACACAAGACTGAAATTATTGTTAATACTTGCTTATTAGTGGAATACTTTGATCAGCTTCCAAACGTGAAAAATGCAGTATAAAAACTGACAAGCAGTTTGCAAAACCAACTGGACGTGAAATTGATTCATCAGAAATGTTCTGCCGTGTACTGACTTACGCTTTGAATTCTGCTCGTTAGGAAAAGGCAGCAGGAGTCAGAGATCATGAGTGAAATTCAGCTCCTTTTGAGGCATTGGATTAGGAGTATTGGACAAATAAAATGCTTTTATTCCTTTCCCAGAGTAGTGGCAAGCAAGTCAATAAAGAAGGGACAAGTAAATGTTGCAGAGTAGTCATATCTGAAGAGGAGGAAGGTGTTCCGAACTTAACTCACTATTTGTRCGCTCTGTAGTAAGTAAGAAGGCTAAACTGAGTAGAAAAGAAAGAAGGAAAAATRCTGATCCTAGCTGCTAGAGCTAGGCAGCTATTTCAGAAGGATAACTGAGACATTGGTATGCATAATTCAGTTTCATGATTCAGCAAAGGACTGAGGCAGACAAGCAGGTGGCATGAGGAGGCAGATTTCACAGGCAAATTTGCTTAAAAAATCTTGGAAGGTAGATTTCAAAGAAATACATTTACTGCTTTAAGAACAAGGGAAGCTCTAACAAAAAAAAAAAAGCCAAAGTTCTGAGTAGCATTGTGACCTGCTTCCTGTAGTTATGAAAGTAAAACTAATTCAAGAGCCAAACTGTGTTTGCAGCACTAGTAAAATTAAACATTCTGAACTGCCCTCTGAAGGGCTGTAGTACCTCTGGARTTCATATATTAAGGAGATAACTTGATAGAGATGGCTGTAAACTTTCTCATGCTTGAAGCCTGGCAAAGCTCTATTTCACTTTGGCAGGAGCATGCTTGTAAATGCCTGTGAAAAGGTAAAATCTTATTTTCACAGGAGAGGAGACCTAAAGACTTCTAGGGAAAATGCTGCCAGAATCATATAAATAAATGAAACTTTTCTGAATGAGTCTTACAGAAAGTAACATTTATTATTGTTACTTTTATCTAAGTGTCTTCTGCTGAGAACAGAGCCTGCCTGCCTGTTCTACATTCTCTCTCAGTAAGGCCCACATTAAGTTTGTTCCTACTGCCATGTCTCTTTCTGCCACATTTTGATTGCCTGTCTGAAAGTCCTGCCAAAGCTGAGTTTGAACTTCGACAGAATGAGGAAGAGGAGGGCTGTGATAGTGCACTGAAGTATTTATTGAGTTGTTCAGTATAATTGGCCTGCCACTGCAATCTTGTCACCAACAAAATGTTGTTTACAAATATTTCAGCTGAGAAGTGTGTTGTCAAATCCGTTCATACTGCTTGAGTGGCTGGGGCAAACGTTTGAATATTGAAGAAAGGGAAACATTGTCCTCTTACAGAGCTCTTACTCCCAGTTAAACAAGAAAACAATAAAAAAACCTCAGGTCCTCCACATACTCACAAGAAAAGCTTAAGACAGGTGTGTGGTGTAGGAAACTTACTGTAATTTCACCAATTAGGCATAATAAGTAACTAAAAAAGAAATAGGGAGTGGAAGGATTAATTAATGTCCACCTACTGGGACCAGGTGTTGTGGTGGGCTGTTAATCAAGTTCTGATGGCTCACAAGAATTTAAATGTGGTATAACTAATCAGGAATTAATTTTCCCCATGGAAGAGAGACAACATACATAGATGCCTAGGAATATTACTGAATAAACTTAAACTTGCAGCAGATCTCTGCCTTCTTACCTAATTTTTGCAAGTAGTTAATTTAGGTCCTTAGCTGTCATGGGGTTTTGTTGCAAGGCAGGTCTTGTCATTCAGATTCCAAAAAGATTAAAGAGTTTTATTGACTCTGTTGACTTTTCCCCACTCCTTATTTAATTCTAGTCCCCAGAGTATTTTCTGGTGTTCAAACACTTTGATTACCTCTACTATTAGACCACAGAATATTAAATAGTACTTAATCTGATCTACTTTTTGTCATATATGAGACAAAACCCCCTTGAAACAGAAGACTTGATGGTATTTTAGTACCCATTAGTTTTTCTTAATAATTACAGGCAGAAATACTGTTTCTCCAGCATTTTCTTGACCAGCAAAATTAAAAGTAATCATGGGTGAACAAAAGACTGTAGTTAAGGTGATGATTATAAAAGAATGTGGGAGAAATGGTACTCTGTGTCTGTTTTTCACCAAGAAACCAACTGAAAAATACCATGGTCACACRGGAGATGGCTTGCTTAAACATTGGGAAATGGCTTGTAACAGCCTTTCATGAAACTTTTTTTTTTAATAGCTGAGTCATAGTGACTTGAAAAAAAACACAAACCTGCAACAAAATGTATACCTGTCTGCAAATACCTATACACACAAAATAAATCTGCACTCATTTAGGAAAATTGACCAAAAGAGAAARTATAAAGTCATAAAACTATAAAATGGCTTGGGTTGGAAGGGACCTTGAAAATCATCCAGTTCCCACCCCTGCCATGGCAGGGACACCTSCCACTGTCCCAGGCTGCTCCAAGCCCCAGTGTCCAACCTGGCCTTGAGCAYTGCCAGAGATGGTGCTCTTAAATTTCTGCAAGTCTATTGGCATGGTTCTCCTCTGTGCTAGAACTTTCTGTTTCTTCCTACAATCAGATATATTAAAAAAMTAAAGATTGTTTCAGCCAAGGGAGCAGTTGCTCTAATTGTATTTGTTTTTCATAGTGAAGATGAGCTTAGTACTGTAGCATGTTAAAAAACTAAATGCAGTATTTTAATGTTGCTCTGTTAGATGATGCTTACACAAAAAGGAATTAACACATACCCTTAAATTCAAGTTCAGTTTGYTAATGCCTTTTTTTTATTGTTGTGTCCATTGCAGGTTCCTGTGTAGTTCGAGATGCCACAGGGAATGTTAATGACACCATTGTCAATGAGCTGGCAAACTGCACGAGTGCAGCCTGCAAACTAAATTATGACTTCTCATCCTGTCAGTCTCAGGGCTGTCACTATGGGCTGATGAACAATTTCCAGGTATAAAACTTCCTCCTCAATCTGTGTATTGGGTTTTGTGTTCAGCTTTCTGGGATTTTCTTTTTTTTT
>JACDOX010000373.1:374120-399035 GCA_014549065.1 Cardinalis cardinalis
TAATCATCCCCTTTTCTCATTTTATCTTCTCTTGATTTTTTTTTTTTTTTTTAATTTTTTCCCTTAGGCTTTGTGTAAGGACAGCATTTATCCAGGATTTCAGATGTTTGCTAAAGGCTATGGGAAGAACAATGAACCACTGAGAGGATATATTCTAACATTTTTAATTGCTCTTGGATTCATACTAATCGGTTAGTTTGAAATTTTAGTAAATCTCARTCCCTTTTTGTCCTTCAGAAAGCATTCCAGTGCATGTTGTGAACTTGATGACAGGGTCCTAGAGATCTAATGCACAGCTTAATTCTAAGTCAGCATTCTAAATCTGGTTATTTTGAGGCTTACTTTGTCCTATCTTGTAGACACAACTCTGTCAAGAGCTGCAGTAAATTTTAACTGCACTTCTCTTTTTAACCACAGGTATCTGTCTCTAGGTGCTACCAGTCAATAGAAATACATCCTTTGCTTGAGACAGTGTTAACATCCTGTAAATACGAAAGTTTATTTCAGATTTTTAATAATGGCAGCTTCAGTAAAATGCAAACTTCCATGAGCAGTATTATTTAAAATGTGCTTCCCTGTTAAGTTACAAATGGTAGAGCTGAGTGCTGACGCTGCTGTTGCTAAAGGTTCCCTAGGTTATAATTAATGACACATGTTCTCTGTAGGTGGCAAACTAATTGTGCTGTGTCCATCTATGAGTCCTGTGCCAGTGCTTTTAACTTCTTTTCCCAATTTGCTCTGTCCTCCWTCCTCCACATCTGCTTGAGGCAGAGATACACCCTTGGGGTCCCTGCTGAGCCATGCTGACTGGAAGCTTGATTGCAGCTAGAAACTTGCAGACTAGGATGGCACATTCTGCATTTTGAAAACTTTTTTTTTTTTTTTAATGATGGTGAGAATACGCATAGAAATATTTTGTACCGTGCTGCCTYAAGGAAAGGAGAGAGCATCAGGTTTTTCCCTCTCACTGAAGGGGGTGTAAGCATCACTGTTGTGACGGTGTTGGTCTGTAATATTTAAATCATCTGGAATTCCTCAGAACCCAGTGTGTTAGTGCACTGTTTGATCCAAGCCCTGCTGGGAATGAAATTTTCTCAATTAATGATTTTGAGCAAGTGTGCAGTGCTGCCAGAGTGCTTCTAGAACACTTGGCAGCGCTTACATTTTGAAGCTGAAAGCTACACTTCCTAACTGTTAAAAAGATAACTTAGTAAATAGGAGATCATTGATATAAATTCTGTCAGCAAAAGGGTAAACTGCATTTTCTTAGAGTATATCAAAAAATAAGATTCTTTGCAGCAGAATTTTTTCACTGTAATCTTCAAAACCATTGGGTGATACCTTTGATAACGCCTTGCTTTCTTTTTTTTTTGTTTTTTGTTTTACAGCCGAACTGAATGTCATTGCTCCAATTATTTCTAATTTCTTCTTGGCCTCATATGCCTTGATTAACTTCTCTGTATTCCATGCTTCTCTTGCAAAATCTCCAGGTAGGAACTACTCATGGCATTAGAAGCTTAATATGTTGTATTCATGGGTCTTCTGAAGTTTTGAGAACTGGGTGATCCAGTAGGGCTTGGGAGCTACTGATTTTGTCATCTTTGCTGAGGGAACACAAGATAATTCAGAGTTTACTCAGAAACTCAGGAAGAAAGCATTTTTTCTARTTCAGTAGCTGGTGCTGGCAATCCACCTTTTGTTGTCTTCAGTTTCTGTTAATGTTTCATATTCCAGACAAGAAGAATTGCTGGTGGTATTGCCCCATTTTTATAGTCTTTAGTGTGGATTAAACTACAGGAATAAGCTAAAACMTGGTACCTGCAGAACAGATGGACATTATACAGTCCAGTCCATGTGCAATTGTACTGGAATAACTCCCCTAAAAACTTCTTGAATTACTGAATGGGTAGATTAATTATTTTTCTTCTAAGAGGGTGGGTATAACAGTTTGCACAACAGTTCTAGTTTTAATAACTCTAATACACTTGTTAATCTTGGATGTGTTCATGGAGGTGTGTATACTTGATTTTGTATAAATTTGTGGCAAATGATGGAAAACACTGGCAGACCAGTACTTGGATGTACCCCAGTTCTGTTTGGATATACCTCTCCTTTTCATGTAGTGAGAGCTTCTATGTGAAAACAGTAAAAATGCACAACTAAAACCAGTACTATGTAAGAAACTGAGGTATGAGATGATGATTTACGCTGTTCTACCTTTGAAAGGAAAAATCTAATGTCAGGCAACCTGGTTCAATAGACACACTAGCACAAGCATCCTCAAACTTCCCTTCTGAGCTGTGCTTTTAGGGGGAAAAATTAGGAACATTTACTTATCTGTGTGAGAAAGCTGCAAATTCATTTGAAAGGTGTTGGAAAATGGAAAGCATAAATGTGCCAGTCTGCATTTACATCATTAAAACTCAGCTGTTCACATGTAATGAATGCAGAATACCAGGGAAGGGAAGGGAAAAAAGTGCAATGCCTTCCTTCTTTTACGTTTTAAATTTAAATTAATTTTCCCCCTCTTTTTTCTACCCTCCAAAATTTTATTTTGACTAGGTTGGCGGCCTGCTTTCAAATACTACAATATGTGGATTTCTCTCATTGGAGCTATTCTGTGCTGCATTGTAATGTTTGTCATTAATTGGTGGGCAGCACTTCTGACCTATGTAATAGTCCTTGGGCTTTACATCTATGTCACTTACAAGAAGCCAGGTATGTACAGGGGCTTCTTTTGGTTGTGGAGAGGGGAAGGAAGGGAAAAAATGATGGCCTTGGCAGGGAGGAACCCAGCAACTTCTTTCTGTTTGGACCACTAGATTAAATTTCTGTTTCAGGCTTTTTAGTTGTAATTAAATGGAATTTTTCCYGCCTAGTCATTGCTGTTCCCCCTCCTCCCAAATTATGAAGATGCCACTCGGGCATAAATGTCTGAATGATAATTGGAGGAAAAGGTACATATTGAAAATGGTAAATYTATTGTGGCTATCAAGAGATGTGTATGGGAGGAAGATGATGATAGTGGAGTCTTCCTTTTCCTCTTAAAAATAATAATCTGAAAGGATCTGCTTAATCTAGCAGTTTTCCACTGAAAGTACCTGACTTTGTTTAGGCARTGTTTTGAAATTCAGTTTTTTCTTTGCTGTGGTAAAAAATAACTCAGCACAGCATTTTTTCCTCAAGTGGTATTTGTTTGACTGTGCAGTTGTTGTGGTCTTYGAAATGTGGAGATAAAAAAAGCCAGTTACTCCCTTCCTTAACTTTTTTGCTTATACTTCTACAGAAATGTTATCTTTAAATATGATTGCCYGTTAAGCTGTAGGGTTTGTTGACTAGTATTGTATAAAATGTAGCAAGGTGTAGTTTAAATCTGTGGGTTTAGTCAGTGTCCAGCATTCATTTTGTGATCATGAAGCTTTACAACAGACAACTGTAAATAACACACTGAAACCTCAAATCTTTGAACAGATGTGAACTGGGGATCCTCAACTCAAGCCTTGACTTACCTGAATGCTCTGCAGCATTCCATCCGGCTCTCAGGAGTGGAAGATCACGTGAAAAACTTCAGGTAACACTGAAAGACAGGGAATYCTCTGTTCACTAGGCTGCTGTCACAAGGTTTGCTCTCAGGGTTCCCATTAAGGCCATGTTCATCTCCTGTGATTTATCCAAGTAAATGGAATTACAGATTAGRTGGGATTATGAGTACAGGTGCCATCCTCTGAGGTTGTGAAGAGCCTGGCAGCAGCACAGTTTTAACAAAGCACCCATGAAAATGAAATGGAGCAGCTGAAGAGATTGAGAGAGATTACATTAGGGAATTCGTATAGTATCACCTGTTAATTATGATAATGATGAAAAGTGATCGCCTGTAATGACTTCTGAAGTTTGGACACTTCCTCTTTTAAAATTGATTTAAAAGTTGCCTTTGACTTACTTGCATTAGGTTGGCTCWGTCTTCTGAAGGAAGGTAATGTAAAAAATGAGCAGATGATTCCAGAATTTCTGCTGTACACAGAAGATTTTAAGCTACAAAATGCAAGGGATGTGACTTATCAGTGGGGAAGAAAAACTTAATCCCTCTGACCTAATCTTGTCTAAARTCTGTTCTTGAACCTTCTAAATGTGTAGATTTTCAGGTTTAATGGGATTATTGAATTTTTATGCAATTAGTCATAGATCTGCTGGCAGTTGGGTAACAGCTGATCTTTTCTTAATTTAACATAGTCTTGTAAAAGTGGATGAGGTTATTACATTTGCAGTGATGAATATGTTATTGTGGCTAATATTTGGAAGAACCTTTTCTGTTACTAAAAAGCCCCAGAACTCCAGATTAATTCTAATTCCAATCTTCTTTTTTCCCCCTCATAATTCTAGACCTCAGTGCTTAATTATGACAGGTGCTCCAAATGCACGTCCAGCTTTGCTTCACCTTGTCCATGCTTTCACCAAGAATGTGGGCTTGATGATCTGTGGCCATGTACATATGGTAAGTTTATYCTGTCTTTATAAAGTTACCTTGGTGGTAACTTTGGTAACTTGGTTTTTCTTCTCTCTGCTTTGTTGTTTGGTTTGGTTTTTTTTAACCTGTTTGACTTTGTTTGTGGTTCATGTTTAAGTTTTGGTTTGTTTATTTGTTTGGGTTTTTGTTGTTTTTTTGGGTTTTTTTTAATGAAAGCATCATTAGACATTAAAAAGTGCATGAAGAGATTTACTGGTAAGTTTTGCTAATGTATGGGTCATGACTATGCCAGTTAGGTGTACTACTGGGAAAAATTGTAAAAAATCAGTACCTTCGATAATTTGATGCTTAAATGCTGAAGGACCTTTTAATTGAACATTGGGAGATTGATTCCCTTGTAAAGTCTTAAARAGCTTCAGAGAAAAGAAACCWYCTTGAGCAAGGMAYTYAATATCAGYTTAGTTACTAGTTATCAATAACTAMAAATTGCTTTTAACCTTCCAAGTAGCTTTTTATTCCTTCAGTTTTCAGATAATTTAATTGCCAAGTGTTTCCTCTTCCCTTTCTGACCAACCGCTGCTGTTCCACTAAGTATCCTTGGGTATTTTTGTCAGAATATCAAGTGAGGATGTGTTTGCAGAGATTCTGCAAGGATATAATTCTAACAGTTCTTACTACTTAGTGTCTTACATGGCAAACTTGAGTGGTTTTGTGATGGTGGGAAGGAAGCAGTTTTCAAGTAGCTTTTCTTTACAATCAGCTTGTYGTGAGTTGTGTTGAGATACAGGGTTGCTGTCATACAGTGATCTGTACCAAAACTTCCATTTAGCCACAGAGAGATTATGACATCTCTGATAAACTTAGATAAATGCATTGTACCACACTGGAATTGTGTAGTTTTGCTTGRTGTCTGAACACCAAACTTCTGTCACATCACAGAAGTGTGATGATGATGAACATTTTAGCAAGTGTGTGACTAAGAGATGTAATCCAGGACTGGCACATTTCACCTACCCAGAGTTCTGCAAGGCCTTCAGCACAGTCCTGTGTGACACTGACATCTCCAAACTGGAGAGACCTGGGTTTGGAGRGTGTAGGATTGAGTGGAGGAGGAGTTGGCTGGATGGACACAGCCAGGGAGTTGTGGTCAGTGGTCAGTGATTCCATGTCCAGCTGGAGGCTGGTGATGAGTGGTGTCCCTCAGGGCTTTGCTCTGGGACTGGGACATCTTCATAGCTGACATGGACAGGGAGAGCAGGGCCACCCTCAACAGGTTTGCTGCTGACACCAAGCTGAGGGTGCTGGAAGACTTTGAATAAAAACATGGATTACTSTTAAATGTGTTTAAGTTTATTACACTTACCAAGTGTGACTTGCTTCTGATCTAATGAACATATTAAAGCAAATCAGGTTAATGCAGTCTGCATACAGATACTCTGTCTTAAAAAGCTTTTAATTTCTGTCTATATAAACTTAATATTTCAGTGAATATGAAAGGGAAAAACTGAGGAATGCTAGAGACATATCACAGATGTAATCACTGCCATTTAAAAGTAGGGCTATACAGAAAAGAATAAGCTGGTGTCATCCTTTTTTTTAGGAAAGCAGCTCTGAAGATTCTTTGGGAGCATGTTCTTTCCCTATTTAAAATGACTTTCTTACAGGAAGGGTGGCACTGCCTCATTCTTCAGTAGCTTTGACCATTTGGTTGAGTCTGTGTCCTGCAAAAACTGGGCTGCTCTGTTCTTGGTTATTCCTTGTCCTGTCTTCTGCATTTTGATGTCTAGGAGGAACACAAAAGACTCACCCCAACAGAAATAACATAAAGGAAATATTAAAAGAGGAGAGGTGACTTTGGCTGCAGGATACAAAGAGTCCCATAAAGTGTAATATTAAGTCATCCTGCATTTGTGTGTATATATTTTTACAAAGCCCCTTTCTTTTAAAACCATGTTAATGCTTTGGAGGACAAGCTGATGCCCACCCCCTGGGGAAGAGGGTTGTGCTCTGCAGGAACAAGATTGCTAAAGTTTGAGCARCCCTTTTCCTAAAGGTGGTAAAAGTTCCTCAGTTTTTGCTGCTGACAGTGCCTGCTGTTTTATGGTTTGAGGTGTTGTTGATAGTGTGCAAGCATATTTTGAGGTTCTCTGAATTTGAATTTGTTTCTRGCAGTGACTAAAAAATTGAGAGGGGCCTTTTTACTCCCATTACTCATATTCCTAATTCTTGTTCCCTCCCCTCTTACTATTTCCTTCTTTTGAAAGGGTCCTCGGAGGCAAGCCATGAAGGAGCTGTCAACTGATCTGGCCAAGTATCAGCGATGGCTAATTAAAAACAAGATGAAAGCTTTCTATGCACCAGTGCATGCAGAGGACTTGAGGGATGGAGGACAATACTTAATGCAGGTATTTAAAAAAAAAAAATTAAAGTGCTGAAGATGCACATCAAAATCAGAARGGGCTTTACACTTTGAAATGCAGTCCTTTTGCTAAATTATCTTAAAACTTTGATGAAAATACTATTCTCTTAAGCAGAAAACAGAACCTTTAGTTGTGTCAGTAACATGTTAATTTATAAAATACTTSTTGTTCTTCTTAGGCTGCTGGTTTGGGTAGAATGAGACCTAACACCCTTGTTGTTGGATTTAAGAAAAACTGGAGACAAGGTGATATGAGAGATGTTGAAACCTACATCAATTTATTCCAGTAAGTAGAAAATACAAAGTTTTAGCTGTGTTCCATTTCAGTATGTTTGGTAGTAAGAAAGTTGTTAGTTACATGAAGTCTCCTTCAAGTGGACCTAGATTTTCCATTCTTGGAAACCTTGAACACCTTGGGATATGGAAATTAATAGGTAAATCTGTATAGTTTAAGGAGATTAGAAATCTCCATAATAACTTTATGTATCAAAAAAGAGTTGTGGCAGAGRTTTGAGAGCTACTGTCTGAAAAGGAGGAGGAGCACTTTGCTCACAAGATACACAGCACTGACACCAGGCTAATACAGAAAGGAGAAGGGAAATCCCAGAGTAACTTAACARTACTGAAAGGCAGACAAGTTGTGGCTTAAAAATTTAATAAGAGTAACTTGTGCTGCTACCCAAACACTTAAGGAAAAAAAACAATGCTTATTTTACTTACAGAGAGGTTTTTGTGTTCACCTGAAGTGCTGGTTAACCCCCTTCCTTTGTGCTTTATATTTCTGATTTTCTGTGCTTTTAAAAGAGAGGGAGGATGGKGCTTTAAGTTTTACAGGCAGATATTAGGAAAAGAGCAAAAAAAGTCATCTCACCTAGGTCTTTAAGAGAAAAGCAGGGGCACCAMATACAGTGGAAAAATAAGGAAACACGTTGGATAGTTTTTTCTTTTTTTCCTCTTTTACTTTGAGATGGCTTTTGCAGGAAGATCTGTCAAGGTCAGCAAGTCATGTGGTTCCCCACATCCCTAAAGAAACCTCAGGAGGTAATAACTGCAGGTCAAATTCTTCTGGAAAACTAAAAGTTTCTGAAGCACACAAAATAGAAACACATCTAATGTCCACAAATCTAACACATTAAATAATGAAATTAAAATGTTCACTAATAGACAAAACAAATCTTAAATCAACCTAAATTTTTCTTGCACTTATTATAGAATATATTGATACTTCAAACATTTCTAATCAAGTTTCACTCCTTCTAAAGGAAAGTGTTTAATTAGTGAAATCCTGAGAAATTTCTGTCTGTGGAAATGATATGGGAGGGAGTTCTCTGATTTATGGTTTTTTGCACTGAACAAGGTATTTATATGTAAAGGRTGGTGATTAATGACTAATGCAAGCTGTATGATATGGTTAAGTTCACCTTTTTCTTGTCTTATATTTTGGGGGTGGGGTTGTTACTAATTTTACTCCACTTTTACWCAGCAATTTATTCAGGGTTTTTGATCTTTTCTGAAGTAATGAAGTTCTGCCTCTTTATTTTCGACTGGAGTGAATTTCAACTTTATCAGATGTAATAGGACTAGGCACATTACAGCTAACCTTACAGCTAATTTGATATTAAATTGCATCATCCTAGGTGTTTTTAATACCCAAACATTTTGGAAAGATGTCAGAAATCTTTAATTCTCAGATCAAAAAGACGTACTCAAATCTCTTTTTTGATGGATGCAGATAAAAATCTAAATTTCTTAGTGGACCTTAGTACTGTGCAGAACTTGAGTGACCTATCCATGATGATTTTATTTAATCACAGTTTACATAGTGGAGAGAGGGAATAGAAGGAATAGGTGTCCTTTCTAAATATTATTTTCCTAAAATGATGTTCAGTTGCTGTTTTGAAATTGAAACTGATGTTCTAAAGCAAGTTTATAAGTTGGGACTTCCAAAGGCAGTGCTTAATCACTAGAATTTGTTCAGRGAGGGTGCATTTCTCATTTGGGAAAGAAAAATCTTTAAAGTATTTTATTCTTGTCCATTTTGTTTAGTGATGCCTTTGATGTTCAGTATGGTGTAGTCGTCATTCGCCTCAAGGAGGGCCTGGACATTTCTCACCTTCAGACCCAAGGTATGACTTTGTTCCATCTGATGAATTTGCTGTTCTAATTCCCTTCTAAAACTGCATTCTGAAAATATTAAAGCTCAGTGAAAAAATCAATAAAACACCACCGCTGTGGTACAGTAAAATTCAGTGAAATCAGTAAGTCTGAACTGTAAGACAGTAACCCATGATCAGCAGCAGAACTTGGATTTTCTGTGTTTCACATTTTTGTATTTGCAAATTACATGCTTCCAGAAGATCTGCTGCTTTCCTGAAACTAATTAGTGATGCTGGCAAGTTGGCATCAAATATTTGGGGCTCAAGCCCAGAAATTGTAAAATCAGAACAAATACTGCACTACGCAGGGATGCCATTGAGTTTGGTGTGGGTTGCCAACCCGTACACAGAGTACTTTAGAGACTCTGATTTAAATTTGGAAAGGTTTTCTATGTAGAAGACTTGGTTATGCTTTCTGACTAGTGTTCTTAAGTGGGATGGTGTAATTTTAGTTAAATTCCAAGCCCGTGAGCTTTGCTGTAGCTGCCCTGATTTGATCATGTGTAACTTGTTCGTGCACTGCTGCTACCTTGAGGAGAAATGACACAAGGAGGAGCATCCCCCTGAAAGAGGAGGTTCCTTYGCTGGAAAAGATCAATGTTTTAGTATTTTTAATCCCAAAGATTAATGTTTTAGTATTGGAGAGAGTCAGGGAGCCTGCCACCATGTGCAGGAGGGCAGAGGAGTGTGAGAAATGGCAAGGAGTGAACCTGCAGTGTGGAAACARCACTGCTGAGAAAACTGGGAATGTAACACCAGGATGTCAGCAGGATCTTGGTGCCCACTGGGGACTGTGTGAGTTTGCTTCAGCTCTGACAGCTGCTCCACAAAAACCAAACCTGGAAAAAAAGGCTTGGTAGTGAGACAGACACAGTTSGTGCGTGCTGTGCCTGAGGCTCATCTTCCTCTAGGAGTTAAAAGCAGAAACAGAAAACATTTCACCAAGTGATTTTTTTTATTAATCACTTTCTAGTTGTAGTTCCACAGTGTTACCTAGCCTTGGTTTTAGGTGGCGTGGTTGCAATCAGCAGCCACAGCCTGGGAAAGGAWCAGAAAAGGACAGCTCTGCTCAAGGGAGGAGCCTCTTTGTGCTCTGAAGTTCACAGAATATTGTGTTGGTTTTTCCCCCTCCTGCCCTCTTTGCTGTAGTCTAACAGTTGCAGCAGCATGTAATTAATTTCAAACCGACTCAGTAAAGTCACATGTCTCTGTTGATACTATTTGTAACAATTCAGTGGTTTCTAATAGGTTTTTTGCTTTCACAAAGATTTGCTGTCATCCCAAGAGAAGTCTCCCTGTGCCAAGGATGTCATAGTAAAAGTGGATTATAGCAAGAAGTCTGAGACAGACACTTCCATAGCTTTTGCTCCATCAGCCAGTGAAAGAACTCCCACTCCACGCAAAGGTAACTGCTGGTTAGCAATGAACCTTGWATTGTCACTCTTTCTCTCTCTCATWGCTCCTCAGTTCCTCTCTCTCTTTGCCCAGGGATTATTTAGGGGGTTTTTGGTGTGTGGAATAGAAGAGTTATGCTTTTATAGATGTTGATGTCTAAATCTCTTAAGTACTTTGTGTCAGATTTTACCAGTATGTAGAATAAATACTTGTTTCAAGTCCCCTAAATAATCCAGGTGGTAGGCAATGACTTAAAATATTTTTTTTTGTAACTCAGTTTGAGAGACAGACAAAAGTGCTTGAGAATTGTGCTCCACATGTTACAAGTGATGGGGAGGCTGCGAAATTTAGGGAGGTTTTTAAATCTCAGACTAGAATATTATGTGCATATTAACAGACACAAATCATTCAAGATACTTTGATATGACAATAAACAACTTTATTATTTTCTTACAAAGCAAAAGCCTTAATAGTTAGATGGATAGTGGAGGTATATGTAATTTTTTTAAGTAGAACTGAATCKTAGGATTTGTACATTTGTGTGCTTTTTCTCTGTGCAAAAACAACCTGCTTCATTTCACATCTTTGCTTTCTGTTTTTTTTTTTTAACTTACATTTGCAATGTGTTCATTAATATCACAAAGGAAATTAACCTTTTTATTTTGTATCTCTAAAAACCTTCCAGAGGAGGATGAGGATGGAAAGACTCCAACACAACCACTGTTGAATAAAGGCAGGCATTTTCCATCTTTTTTTGTTAAATCATTCATTCACACTGTTGATTTTAGTTTTTGTTTTGTAATTCTTTCTACACCTAAGTACCAGATAGGAAAATACCAACCATGCTATGTTTATTTATTTCTTCATATCTGCTTTGGAATGTGCTTCATCCTTAGGGACTAGGCTGTGGGGGAAAAAAAAGGCAGCATTGTGGAGATTCCCAGAAGAAGTTGCTACGGAGAAAGGATTGTGCATAAGTGTAGGAATTAAAAAAAAAAAACAAAAACCAACCAATAATTAAAAAGCTCTTTTGGTAAAGTAACTTTTGAAATGTATTGATGACCTTTCTGCTCTCTCAGTTCTGTGTCTCAGGTGCCCTCACTTTATTCAGTGTACCTTCCATAGTCGTGGTTGTTGCTCTGTTATTTGCAAATAGTTCAATATCCTCAAAACCAAGGCTTAGTACAGCTACCCAGTGAGGTGAACATGTTGAAATAATGCAAAGTATTCTTTCAAATCAGCATTTTGAGAAATTAACTGAGCAGTTTTCACTAACTTGTTCTGAGTTAATCAGGTATTTTTGCCTTAACTGCAATTCATCTGAACTGTTTTGACATTGTCTTCGTAATTTCAGCAGCTAGGGGCTTTTGTGTTTTAATAATGGAGAGKGAGATTATATCTTGAAGCACAAGATGGCAGTTTGGAAGAAGTCCCAGTATGCAATAAAGTAGTATATTAATGTAAATCAGTCACAGATGTGCTCTAAATTTAAAAAATTCCTAATAAAATAAGGACAGAGACAAATGTCAGGCTCCTGGCTCTTGCTCAGACTGAGGTTTTAATTAAGAGAAAGAGGTCAGGGATTTTTTCCTGCACTTCAAAAATGGGATCTGTATTATTCTAACTGAAAATGCTATTATTGTCTTGTTCTCAGTAAATCAAATAACTTTGTTATGCAAAACAGTACTTTTTACAAAAGGGCTCAATATGCATAAATAGCTTTTAATTTTACCACATGCTTAAAGAAATCTGCATTTAAGGAGAGAATTACTTGGGACAAGACATTTACTTATAAAATCAGTTACCTACATATTTTTAGGGAAGTTCTGTCATTTGCAAGAGGTAGTGTGTGGCCTAAAGCTCTGGAGCAAAGTTAATTAAATTGTCCAGGCAAAAGTCTGCGTGGAGACCTCACACATCCTTTATTTCTCAGATGCCTGCTAAAAGACTTCAGCTGCTGAAATTATGAGTCTCTAGACACCCTAAATACAGCCAGTTCAGTTTATAGCCAATCCATCAGGATTTGGAGTTGGGTTGGGGGGTCTAAAGGAAAATTGTAATTTAAAAGTAGGTACATCACAAAATGTTAAGAGTTGCATTTGGTGATTTCCAAAGCGATGAAGCAAAGCACTTCAAAACCAAAATTTCATCATATGTTTTTTCCAGATTCAAAGAGCTCCTCCTCTCCTTTAAATGTGGCTGACCAAAGACTTCTTGATGCCAGTTCTCAGTTCCAGAAGAAACAAGGCAAGAGCAATATTGATGTCTGGTGGCTCTTTGATGATGGAGGTAATGTGTTTCATAATTTAAAACCTTTAAATGCTGATAAAAAAAAATTACTGGAGTAAYTCTGGATTAGTTGTTAATAGGTATCTGTCAGTCAGTTCATATAAAATCTGTACTGTGTAACAAAGTACAATTTTCTAAATTTGTCTGAAATTCTGTTGAAAACACAGGTTTGACACTGTTGATTCCTTACCTTATCACAACCAAGAAGAAGTGGAAGGACTGCAAGATCAGGGTGTTCATTGGTGGAAAAATAAACAGGATTGATCATGACAGAAGAGCGTAAGTTTGCCTTAAAAATTCCATTTCAAATGCTAGTGCAGCATGTTACACATTGGATTATTTCTCTTCCTACTTGTTTATTTCAATTGTTCTTTGCTGGAGGTGTGATCGTATTCTGTTGCCTTTCTGAAAAGAAGGTTTTGTTTCCTCCAGATTGTTTTTGGATGAGTTACCTCAAACTAATTTTTCTGCAATATTATCTGACACTATTTCCAAATATTTTCTGAGATTGCCTTCAAGAGAGAGCTCTTCTCTTATTTTAAGGCCATAAAACTGTTTGGGTTTTTTTTTCCAAAGCATGTTGTTGGTTTMTAGTCACAGAAAGTCAGTTTGATTTTTTCCTTGTTACATTTAAAGTGCTTTTTTTTTTTGTTTGTTTGTTTGTTTCTTAAACCAGTGGTTTTTATTACCAAACAACTATCTGTTTAACCTGTGAAATAATAAAAATTGTGATAATGTATAAAAAGGTTGTTTTTCTGATGCAGGATGGCCACTTTGCTCAGCAAATTTCGGATAGACTTCTCAGATATTATGGTCCTTGGGGATATTAATACTAAGCCAAAGAAAGAAAAGTAAGTCTCAAAACACATTCTTGTTTGTTCATTGAATTTGTGATTTCTTTAATTTAGAACACTTCATTCTTTCCTACATATGTTATGGTACTGTTTTATTCAGTGTTTCACAAAAATGTGGGAAATTAATTAACAGTTACTCCCRTGTCCAAGAATATAGAAATTTTCATTTTTTAAATCTCTGGCCCTTAGATTGTAAAAATAAATTCAGAAAAATGAAGTTTAAAAAAAAAAAMAAACCTGAATTGTCTGGAGCAATCTTTAAGAGAGATGTTYACCAGAACTTAAATGATCTGAATCTCATGATGTCCTAGTTTAGGCAACAAAGCTTGGTTTTGAAATAGCCTGATTGGATTTTTCTTTTTTTTTTCCTTCTCCTTTTTTAACTTGCTTGGACTTTCAGTGTACACAGGAATGATCATACATATGATATTTCTTACTTTCAAGTTCAAAAAAGCATTAATTGTAGATGGCTTTCAGCACAAATTTAGAACAGAATGCGTATGATCTAAAAATACCTTCCTTTGCCATTATCCTCCTTTCCCTTCAGGCCTTCTTGACTATGCTGAAGTTGTAAAAATATCTTTTATTTGGGCAYGCATTTATCTGAAAGTCTTGATACACCATGGAAATTGGGAAGTGTTATTTTAGAACTTGCCTAAATGCTAAAGTTCATGTGAGTTCTTTTGTGCCCTTTTTAGTAGTTTTTTTCTTAAAAGTGCAGAATACCCCGAGCAACTAAAACAAAGGAAAACAAAGTGTTTCTGCCACTCTGGTGCTTTTGGATATGCAGTTTGCAGGAGCCTGCTGCTGTGAAAGGTGTAAACTCTGATGGAGGAGCACCCATTTATGCATCACAGCTGAGATCTGGAATCATGTGGAAATATTTTTGTTTATTAGAAGTGATCCATGGATTACTTCTGAGAGCATTTTTCTTTCTGTCTCTGTGGATACATCTCCACAACATACCCAAAATATTCCTAAATGCCATTTAGGTATTAACAACAGCTGGGAACCAAGTGGAGGAAGATTAATTTTCAACAGGTGCTGTGCTGTATAATAATGTTATTATTAGATCTGCTTTTTGCTCAGCCAAAGAATAGCAGATCACATTTGTTTTCTTTCTTTGGATTAAGGTGAAGTCATTGTACAGTAAAGATCACCAAGGGTATATATAAAGATATTTTGTTTGTGACGTGGGTATTTCCTGGAGGAAATGTAGGTTAAAAAGTAGGRTAATATGGGTTTCCAGCAGAAATTAATTCCTCCTTGATCCTCAGAAGGTTTTATTCTGAAGTTTTTGCTCTAAAGTCCTGATAAATCCTAAGTACTCCTATTCTTACAAGTGCAGCAGGAAGACTAAGTTAGATATCTGTGGTTTTTTCATTTGAATGTGGCTCTTGGACTGTACTGGAAAGAGATAAAAGAAACAAAGTAAAAAGATCAAAGCCAGAATCCAAACAGCAATGGCAGGAGACCTGATAGCTGATTTTTACTGGAACATGTAAATTCCTCCTCCTTCAAAGTTAGTTCTGAAGAATGTGCTCCTAGATATTGTCCCTTTTTTAAGGATGGTACTGTTGAGCTTTTAAAATTAGAGGTAAATTTCTGAACTGAGTAAAGCTTTAATTGTATGGTGAATTGTTGGCTGAATCACAACATCTGCGTGTGCAAAAAGCTGATTTGGTGTTCTARCTGCAACAGGCAGGGGGAAAAAAACTTCAGTTCATCTTTACATTGCAATAAAACTTAATTTCTGACCSTGTGAAAATAATTTCTGACATAAAGACTCCTATCTGCTCTAATGTTTGTTCATTTGATCCTTCCAGTATTGCAGCTTTTGAGGAAATGATAGAGCCCTTCCGACTTCATGAGGATGATAAAGAACAAGAAGTTGCAGATAAAATGAAGGAGGATGAACCATGGAGGATAACAGATAATGAGCTTGAGCTTTACAAAACAAAGGTTCTGGCTTTTTTTAGAATATTACATCAGTTAAAACTTCCTTCTCCTACTTCATTTGTGGTTGTGATAACGATGAGTTAATTCCTGTTACTCTCTCTCTTACATAGCAGTTTTTTTATGAATAGCAGGTAAAAAGTAGCATCTAAAACCATTTAGATGGCTCACAAAGGCAAAAAGGTTCTGCATTTGAGTTTGAGCAAGGGGCCACGCTGCTTTCCTACAGTATTTCAGCATTTAGTTCAGAATAATTTCATCTATAGCCAGGTGTTTGTAATTTTTTTATTTTAATCAGGCTAATAATTATTATTTTTTAAAAACACCACTAAAACCAAGCAACACTGTGGGGTGCAGAGGAGCAGTTGAAGATTTGACATCTTTCCCAAGCTATTTTGCAGCACAGAGACACAAAAGTATTTCTTCTCAGGTGTTTCTTTGCATGAGAAAATAAATGGCATCCTGTAATAGGGTAGCACTTGGCTGACTTGCACATTTTGAGCTTGCTGCTTGCTTTTTTCCCAGCCTTACAGCCATAAGTTTTTTGATAATGAGGAGTTTCCACACTGAGATGGAAGTACCTACTTTATATTAATTACTCATTCCAGTTGGTCATACTGTTTTCYCTTTATTTTTTTATAAGAATTCTTTGTCGTTTTTAAACAGAAGCTGATCCTAACAAGTTTAATTTTRTTTACAGACTTACCGACAGATTAGGTTAAACGAGTTGCTGAAAGAACATTCAAGTACAGCTAACATAATTGTCATGTAAGTAAATTATTTTAACCTGTGATGCTACCTGAATTGATATGGAGCTGTAATTCAGAATAGAAATCTAGATCAGGAACAGGTCTTTGCCTTGGCATATTCAAGATTTCAGTCCTGACTGTATTTATTTGTTTATTAGAAGTATTCTGCTGAAGAAACAAATRCCCTTTTTAGTGTTGTGCTTTTGATTATCCTGCTTTAGTTGATSACCTCCACATTTGGGGTGCATCTCAGGATTCTCAAATTCTTTCTACTCCTGTTGCAGTTATTCCCCTCTTTCTTAAGTCCTTCCTTTGCTTTCCTTTTCTAGAGGATCTCTCTAGATAAAATTGAGGATCTCTCCATATAAAATTARGCCATTATCTTGCTCACAGATTTTTGAGGGATTACTTTTGGTGTGAACAAGCAAGAGGCAGATTTTTTTGTAGGTTGTAGATTTCTTACTGCTGTATTTTAAAATGCTGAAGATGAGTAAAATATCCTCAGCTTAGGAGGATTCTGCATGAAACTGCCTGAATATTAAATGGTGTTAACAGGCCAGAACTGAGGGGGAAATAGATGTAAATGCCTGTGATGTTTCAGATACAAACTTTCAACCCATTAATCCTGAGGAGGGTAAAAAACAGGATGGAAAATACTCGGAAATTTGACTTAACATTTAGATTTTTCTAGAATCATCTGTCATATTTACTGGGATCTGGCTCGTAGCTGGCCGGGTGTTTCTGCTCAGTGAAAGTTGTTTCCCTTGTGGCTTGCAGGAGCTTGCCCGTGGCACGGAAAGGGGCAGTTTCCAGTGCCCTGTACATGGCCTGGCTGGAAGTCCTGTCTAAGGATCTGCCACCCATCCTCCTGGTTCGTGGGAATCACCAGAGTGTCCTCACCTTCTACTCCTAAGAGTGCTGCCCGTGGCACAGCTGTGATGGAATGGTACTGCAGTGCCCAGGGGAGAGTGGCTGCCGTGGTCTACAGCTCATTAACATCACAAAGGCAAAAAGTGACTCTTCTTTCACTATTTCACTGACTTGAAAGCACACAAGGAAAGTCACTGTATTTCTAAAAGTTGTGACATCTTCAGTTTTATTCTATATTTTCTGTAATTTAATCTTGCTTAATGGGGGAGGATTCCTTGTTAGACTGAAGAACAAGATGAGCTTTTTGTTTGCTATTTGAATAGCAGCAATAAAATGTTGTATTTTTGATCAATGAAAGGATTATAGATTTATAAAAGCCTTTTAGCCTTGAGGTGCCTTCTGAAATTAACCAAATCTCACCCATACATCCTATTTTGTAAATTTATATAGAATGTCAAAATCTGCCTTCAACTAAGAGTTTCGATCAGACTTCCTTTAGTTTTTAGTCTATTCCATATTACAATAAAAACGAATGCTGCTTTTCAGTCTTCCATTGAGCTATTAGTTCTTAGTACTGTATGTTTTCTATCGTCAGAAAGTTTTTTGATTTTTGGTTTTGTTTTATTTTTTTTTTTTTAATTATTATATCTGTTAGATTTAAAGGTGAGAATTGGGGCAGGTCRATTGAACTAAAGCGAATCCTTGATGTTACTGCCACTAAGTTTTGTAACAGTTAAAATAAAACTAATTCTGCTTGTAGAGAGGGTCCTTTTCCTCAAATTTGACAGTGTGTACTCCTTTGGCAGTAGTCTGAGACAGACAGCTGATTTTATTTACCTTGGCAGAGAGGAGTATCCTCTTAGTCTTAGCTCTGCTGTGAAATCAAGCTCATCTTGCCTGGCTGAGGCTTCCTACCTTAATACAAATTGGAAGAAAATAAAAGACCTGTCCTAGTTCTTGGCCTYTTACGTTTTAGTGTCACTTTCAAACTTATTTTTGAAACAAAACTCGACTTAAGGCTTGAATGGGGATAATATAAGCAATGTGATGCTATCTAACAGAAAACAGTAAACACTATGTGGGATTGTGCTATCCAGTATGAGGTGTAAAAGCTGCAGTTCTCTCGCATTTTTCAACAAATGGTTAAACGGACCACTAAGTTCTTAGGGGAGATGTTTTTAGGTCAATTCATTCAGTTGTCAGAAAATGAATTCAGTCTTATTAAATAATACTCAGGTTTTATCGTCTAGCAGTTTTGATCTATTCCATACATCCTACTTTATACATTTTCTATGTTCGATAAAGAAACTGCCAGTCTTGTGTGCCCTTTCATTGTATATTTTGGAAATTTCRTAATTTAGTCTACTGCAAACACCTGCAAAAGAAATTTCACTTRAGCCTTTGTATAAAGGTTAGTAATGTGAACTGTTTTTTAAATTCCTAATATTTTTTTKGATAGAAAGGATTGCCTAAAAACATTTCACAAGCTTTTGATATTAGCATTGGACATGCTATTGGATCAGTTTACCAGTGGGTGAGTGACTTTCATTTAAGGATGCACAGAAAAGGTTTTTTGGTTGGGTTTTTTTGGCTTTTTTTTTTTTCATTTGTTTGGTTTGTTTGAGTTGTTTTTTTGTTTGTTTTGTTTTTTTTTTGCTAAATACAGGATCAAATTGAAATGTAACTGTTCCTTTTGAAGGACAAAATATAATCATTGCGTGGCAAGGTAGAGCTTCAACTTTTGTGATTAAAGATAAAAATACACTGGTGCAGTGTACACTGTTGTCAAGTCCTTGGTAAACTGCTAAAAATCCTTTTTTTCCTCTTTTTTAATTTTTTTTTTTTTTAATTTTTGCTGTTTCTGTGAATTGGATTTGAGACTATGGAATCATTTCACTTTTTCAAAACTTCTAAAGGAAAACAAACATGCATGTCTTGCTGCTAAGTGTGAGATAACTGATGCCAGCATGAGCCCAGCTTGTTATGATAAAACATTGTAAGACCAGACAGACAGTGTGGGGTCAGAGTGATGTTTCCTTCCAGGTGAGGGGATGTGGATCAAACTTACCAACAGAAATACCACAAGTTTTACAGTGTTTTGTAGGGGATAAGGTGGGTCACATTGTGCATATGGAATCATTGCCACGTTTCTCCTTGTTTTGTGGGTAACACTCTTTGGAGCAGATGGACAGTATGGCATGGACTTAGTGCTGCTATCTTAAAAAAAAAATACAAAAAACAAAACGTGCACAGGTACACTTATTTAAAAAGGTTTATTTGCCCATTCAGGAAACCATTGCTTGTGATCTGTAAACACAACACAGAAACCAAATGAAGTGTGTGTATACATGCATATATGTGTATAAAACTATATAAAGTATATCTAAATATGCATAATGGGGATAGTTAAGGTCATGTCTGTGAAATACCATAGGATGCTTTTCACATGCACTCTCAGGAGTCCACTAATGCTAGGGATGAGGGCAAGTTCCAAGATTATTTGCTCACCTTAATTTGAACAGYTAATGGTAATTGTCTGCAACAGATGTCAGTTAGTGGCAGTCACTCCAACTCCTGCTTTGATTTTGAAGCCAAATTTACTTATGTTCCAATCATCATTAATTAAGTGGAAAATAAAATCACTTACACATGGCAATTCATACCTTCTTATAGATTAGGTTCCTTTGTATGGGTTTAGAAAGACAATAATAGCTGGTGAAAATCAATTATTTATTTGTTCACTTGTATTTAGGTTTCCTTTTACATACATTCTTTTTATATGCTTTTTTTCTGACATTACATATTTAAAAAAAACCCTAAAAATAATTTAAAATATTTGAGCGTTAGTGGGTCGTGGCCCACTTGGTTTGAGATGTAAGATTTGACACTGTACTGTAACTGTCCCACACAAATGCTTTTCTAATGTTTTAACGTAATTATTGCAGTTAATACTTTGTACCAGGGGGATGTCACTGCAATAAAAGAAGTGAATTCAATACAACTCTCTTGTCTAACAAAGCTTTTTTTTTCTTTTTTTCCTTTTTTTTTTTTTTTAATGTGATGGGAATAATGTTAATAATTCAACAGGTTAATGCTGAATTTGGTTCCTGACATAAATATGCTTATTGCATCCATCTAAAAGTTACCTTTGTAGTGGAATTTGCACTGGACCAGTGGAGCTTCAGGCAGCTCATGTGTCTGGTATAAGACCAAAACCGTGTTGTTTTTCGGGGAGGAGTGTTTGCCTCTCATAGATCTAGAAACAGCAGTCATTGCATAAGAAATTAACAATGTAAAATTGTAAAACCTTGTAAAAGACAGCACAGACCCATCCTCAGCCCCCTGGTGTGTCTCCACTGCAGTGGTGGTACCTGAAAATCTGCTCCAATTCATTTTGCCCCTGCATACACACAAGGACTCTCTTAACTCCTCTTTCTGCCATTARAATAAAAGTCCACTGGGACATGGAGTGTAGTGTGTTGCAAAAAGAGCTTCTCACACTGTTGCAAAGTTGCTTTGTAAGCAAGACATGTTTGTCCCTAACTTCAGCACACTCCGCTAGGAAATGCTGAAAATCTGAAGTTTAAAAGCATAAAGAAGGGGTGAGTTCTGTTGTTAGAATCTCACAGAACACTGAAAAACTTGATAATCTCATCAGTTTTGGTGTTTGATCCTTGCTACAGCCAGAGCTGTTCTGCATCCATTGTCTGTCGTGTTTAAACCTCAGGAGTGAGGTTTGGAGGCCACTGGGGAGGGAAAGCTTGTTAAGAATTCCCTGCCGTGGCGCATGGCATTGGCTCCACCCTGGTTTGCTCTGTGARGAGGCAGAGAAGGTTTGTGGCAGCTTTTCCTGCATCCTCCTCTTGGCTTCGAGCAGCGTGAAGAGGTGGATCTGAGTGATGACATTGCCGTGTGCTGAATTCATGCCTTAGTGACCTCAAGCATGGGTTTGAAGGTAAAAAATGAGGATTTGATCAAGGTCAACCCCATCACTTTGCAGAAGAGCGAAGGCTCACRCTGCAGAGAGCGAGTGCTGTGATTTTGGTTTAAGGCAGGGAAGCAGCACACCCCTCGCCCTGGCGCTTGTTCTTCACCAGCCTCGTTACAAATCTCACACAGCCCCTGTGGGGTCCTGTAAATCCCAAATCCTGGTTCGTGTTCAGCTGGGGTGGGAGCCACGCCTCAGGCCCGTGCAGCCACACAGGCAGCAAGTGGAGCACCTCAAATCCTCCTGCTGTTCTGCCCTTGTGTGCTGCAGAGCAGCTTTCCAGAGTGAACGCTGACTTGGAAGTTGATGGAGGCCGCTCCCTGTGTTCAGAGCAGAGAGAGCTGCTCCAAAGCTTTGAGGGTTAACCTGGAAGGAGAAAGCAGTAAAGCAGCAGCAGGGAAGATGTTCCATTCTCCAGATAGAGAAGATGTTTCATTCTCAGCCCCAGGGAAGATGTTTTTCCTGAAGTACAGAAGGCTTCCTACACCCAGAGGAGCATCTGGTGCTGGCAGACTGGGCTCCATCCTTGGAGCTCCTCTGGACTCCCTGCACCAACAGAAGTCACCAAGGGAGCCTGTGCTGGCTCTTTTACCCCTGTCCTTACTGATCTGAGAGCATTTCCTTTGTCTCTCCTGTGATCTGCCTGCTGTCTCTTCCAGAACACATTGGCTTTCCACCCCCAGGAACCCTCTCTGACCCTGCCTGCACAGCCAGCTCTAGCTGCACCTCACAACACGACAGGGAGCAGGGGAAAGGGAATCCCTGMGGATTTAAACTGTCAGGCCATGTTAAATTAAACTTTTCAACACATCTTCCTCTAAAGATCTCTCAGTAGTGAGGCAATCTACAGAGAGAAAACRGTGAAGGCCGGTAGGGAAATGTCAGCCTGCTCTGCCTTGCTGACAGTGATGWAAAAATAAAAGTAAAGCAGCCTGTGGCCCTCACATCCTCTCACCCCCGTTGACAGCAATTAAAGGCAGTAGCCCCTGGCTCTGAGAGATTTTCCTCACAATCCTGGTCCCTGGGATCTGGGGAAAACTGACCCTGCTGAGCTGCAGCCAAAGAAAATTCCAGCGTGAGGCTCCGTGTCCAGGAGCATCCCCTGGCAGCCCCTCAGATCCATGCACAGTGATAGTAAAACTCCTGCTATTAGAACATCATTTAGTGAGAGAAATCCTATTCCTGTACCGTTTCTAGGAGTTCCAACTAAAATCCTWTCACCAGGTGGCACCACTGCCTTTCAGCATTCCACGTAAAGCCTGAAGCTGCTCTGTCAAACGCACTCTTCCTGCCCTGTTCCACTGGTTTCATTCCTTAAACAGCTTA
Source organism: Cardinalis cardinalis (assembly GCA_014549065.1). Taxonomy (NCBI): domain Eukaryota; kingdom Metazoa; phylum Chordata; class Aves; order Passeriformes; family Cardinalidae; genus Cardinalis; species Cardinalis cardinalis. Next base: position 396,588 of record JACDOX010000373.1, read on the forward strand.
GTACTTTGTGTGGGAATCCACAGAATCAGAGGGGTTTGGGAAAGCTGCAAAAGGCAGGCCCCAGAGACAGCAGAACTGTGATTAGAGCTGAGTAGCAGCCATGAGATTGGTCAGCAGAAAAATTATTTAAAAAGTAGAAAAGCAAGGACAAACAGAACAATGGTGTGTGTATTAATGCTTGTCTAGAATAACTCTCTAAGCTACAGAAAAGTTTGTCTAGCCAGATATTAGGAAGKTTGAAGCTTAATAATGGAGCTCTGTGCATTGTGTTTGAAGGCTCACACACAGGTATTGTATTTGAAATAAGCAAGCATTGTTTAACCAAAGGTACCTGTGCTTGTAGTGGTTGGATGGAACTACTGTCAATGTGCTTTTGCTTTGTGTGATTGGACAAAAAACTTTTAAAGTAAGTTGTAACATTAAGGTCTTGGTCTGCTGCCTGGGATGTGAGCTGCTGGCATCTTCCCATTGTCATAACCATGGAATGAGGCTGATGCTGGAAAATCAAACAGCTCAAGGCAGTTCCTCAGCAGCCCCGTCCCGTTTGTCATTTGTACACAGACCCTGGTCGGTGATATTTTGAATTAACAAAAAATATCAGCATAATAACATTGTTTTCCATATATTTTTATAATTTTGACTGGATTGGTGAAGAGTTTAACTCTGCCAGGCCCTGTGGGGAAAGGCACTGTGGTTTTGCTCCTGAGAGATACAGGTACCTTCAAGCAGAAGCTGCCTGATGAGCTCAAACTGCCTTTTTACCAACCTCGCTTTTCTCAGTGGCTCCTTCCAGCTGTGTTAACCTGAGAGAGCAGAAGGAGAAATGCTGCAGGCAGAGGGAGAAGAAATGTTAGAACACACTGGCACTTCCCATCTTGGCTTCAGAGTGATCAATGACATTCCAATAAGGCTTTTTACTTCATAAGTAACAAATGACAACTGTCTGCCCCTTCCAACTACTAAAAAAAMCCCCAAAACCAAAAAAAGTGGACAAAAGAAGCTTTGTGTCATCCTGAAATATTCAGGTACCACTGGCTGTTTAAATTACTGAAGGAAACTGAATCCTGAAGCACGAGACACATTTTAAAGTCAATTYAACTTGAAAATAACTTTATCACCCTGCTGAACAGTTTTACAGCTACTAAATCTTGGAACATCTCTGCAATTAAATTTGTCTATGCAAAACAGATGGTAACGTGGAGTCAGTCACGAGCAAAGTATTTGCACAGGCTCTGGCTGCAAATTAAAGAGGTGGGATTAGCCTTGAAATATCCTCCCTGTGAGGTTACTCGTTTTTTTCAGACCAAGCTCTCTGGCTGGATGGTTTAACCACAGCATTGCAAATTACAGGGGACTCTYGAACAGTTCCGCTGCACTGCTGCTACCAATTCCATAAAACAACATTTACAGTAGTATTCAATGTAATTGCACGTCAAGTAAGGGGTGGGACACCTGTGCAAAGAAATAATTTTGTAAACCCTGGGGGCGATTTAGTGCGGCTCCTCCCTCATGGGTGTCAGTGCTGGAGAAAAATTGAATCAAAACCACTTGATAAGGTGCAGGAATGCCTGCACAAAAGTCAGGCTTGTGGTTTAAGCACCTGGGAACTGTGGCAGGCCAAAGCACAGGGCCTGCCAGGAGGAGCAGACAGCAGAGTCAACCAAGGACAAGCTATTTGCAGAATTAACAGGTGAAATCAAGGCTAACCACACACTGGTGTGGGCTTCCACGTGGGGTTTTGGCTAACCTCATGCAGATTTCATTTTATGGAGCGTTGTTAAGAGCCTTTGTTCTCATTACAATCTTTCTGTACCCTTCCAGCATTAATAGCAGTAACTCAGGCATGGCAGGATTTATGAGGGAAAAGTTCAGCCTTTGGCAAATGCATGACAGACCTTACTGAGCACTCTTTACTAATGATATTTTTATTTTCATTGTATTGCAGGGCTCGGGGGCAGCTTTCATGATCTTGCCATGTTTGTATGGATCTAGAAAAGTGAGGTTTGACTCTCAGCTGAGACTTGGAAGCGCAAGGTTACGATTCCCTCTCCGGCCAGAACACAGGTCTCACTTTTTCCATCCTGTTGGCCAACCCTCGAACCCATCAGTCATTCCAGAAAACCCATCCTGCCCCGGACACAAAACATTCCAGCATTAATTGGTGGGTTTGGAAACGCGTCCGTGCGCCATCCCGCCAAATGCATCACAGGCAAGAACGTTTCACTTTTCCCAGGATTAAACAAGGGTGGTAATAAAATCAATCTTCTCCTCCTGTAGCTTTGGCTGGATGTAGTCAGACTCCAAACAAAGGGCAGTGAGCTCYGAGCTGGTAGTTTTTTCATTGTTCTGATGGTAATTAACCATATTCTATGGCAGCTTTTATGCCAGGAAACAACTTAGTGGTAGATTTGGAATTCCTTTCATCCTAAAGGATAAAATCCCTTTTTT
>JACDOX010000373.1:400900-455513 GCA_014549065.1 Cardinalis cardinalis
GTTTGTTTTCCTTGGGCCCTTCCTCTGGGCTCTGCATGTCCTGAGGAAGGGCAGYTCAGTTTTCCTCTCACTGGAGGAGGCTGGGGAACACAGAGGAGGAGCAGCCAGAATTCCAGACACAAGCCCAGGAGCCAGCTCAGGCTGTTTAATCATGTTCTGCTCAGTGCTGCTTCAACCAAGCGTGGCTCCTTCCCCTGGGAAGGGAGGTTTGGGCTAAGGAAGTGCTGGGTGCAACTCAGTTCATCCAGCAGGGAAAAAAAAACAAATCTGTGATTAGCTCCATATTCCACAAACTCTCMTATTTTGAAGTGTGTGTGTCTCTTCATAAAATTTACATCTGTGTTGTCAGCAGCTGAGAAGTTGCTTGTGACAATAAAATTTATTTTAGAATAAATCTTCTGCTTCCATCTTGGCTCCGGAACTTGGGTTCCCYGACAGCTGCTGTTTAGCCAAAAAAMCAGCTGTTTTGGGGCTGGATGGAACACTTAGAAATAGCATTTCTTTGCAACATGTGATGGGRAAGAAGAGGGATTTCAATCTGTTCGATTAACGGCATGTCTGGCACCCTTGGTATTTTCCATGGAGTGATATTAATAGATGAGCTACACCAGGAGCCATCCCCAGTGGATCTCAGCTCTAATTCAAGGGCAGCTATTTGAGACCATCACCCTGTGCAAAAATAGTACACAATGTGGGGAACTTCCCTAAGTTTTAGGCATGCTGAAATAAAAAAAACTGAAATGCTGTGCCTAAGGATTCAGTGAATGATTCAGAAAAGGGGTTTTCTACCAATTTCAGAGGCCTGTGGGGGARCACAGTGCACTTTCCAGAGGTGTGGGTGCTGCTGGCAGAGCTGCCTGGTGATCAATTTTACTGATGAGGACCAAGGGACAGGGAGCTGAGGTATCTCAGCAGTGAGTTTGGCCTTAGAMATACTGTAATTAGGGTTTTTTTTGTTGTTTTAATTTATCTTATTTAAGCTCTGTGAGACGATAGATTTCACACCAGGCATTTCAAGCTCAATCTCCATTCTTAACTATGGGTTTTCAGTCTCCCAGCTGTGTGCTTGAAACAATGCCATGAAAAGGAGGCATCCAGCCAAGCACTGGCTGTCATTTTACAGTACAAAACGTAAAATTGTGACACAGAAATTGTTGAGCTAGTGTTTGGATAATTTATGAGTAATTTAGATGAAGGGCGGGGAAAGGAACTCTGTGATTATCAGATGGTGTGGGATTGCAGACTTCATTCTAGAGCTGAAGATTGTGATTATCCCTAAAACTAGGGCCTGGGAATGAGGGCAACTTGGATTCAATGGCAGGAGACATTCCAACCTTAGTTTTAAGAAATTAAGAATAAAATATGGAGCCTATACAAGTTAAAAAGCCCATTTGGAAGAGGGAGGAATTGCTGGATTTTGCCACTTTGTCTCAGAATTATCAGATCTGACTGCTTTTTGACGTTGCTTCTCTCTGGCTGTGCATACACCCAGGTAAAAAATACGTGCACAAAATTTTGATCTAAGCCTCCTACCCAATTACAGCACACCAGATGTGTGTTGTTTTTGTACCACACAGCTTTTCCTTGTTGATGTTAAATGTTTACACCTGACTCGGGCCATTTGTGCCTGCCAGTGTCGTGTGGGAGCAGCTCTTCTCAAATGTCAACCCCACGTGCTCCAAGCTGCTTTTATTTCTGATCTTCACGAATTTGTGGTTTTCAGAAATGGGATATGATTTGRGGGAAACAGTTCCATTACCTTTTAACCTAGGGGGTGAACTGCTTTGGCAGGGTTTCTCTTGAACTGGTAAGGTTTTAGTCGGTTCCTTTCAGCCTTCTGCTGGATGATTTTTCTGGARCAGACAGAACAACGGTGAAATTTGTGCCTTTGGGTGTTATGGTTGCTCTTTATGTTGACTTTCACCTTAAAGCTAATGTTTTTTCCAAAAAACTGAATGTTCCTCTGAATGCTAGGTCAGATGGTTACTTGACATTCCCCCCTCCCCATTCTGTGTGGGGCTGTCTCCACATGAAGRACAGCAAGGCCTGGAGATAGGAAAATTATTTTCCAGAGTGCCAAGAGGCCTTTGAATTTCCCTCATTTAGGTACATAAAGAATTTTTTTTGCTACATTTAAGTAAACTGGGGGTCAGGTCCTGTTTTKTTCAATGCATATTTATTCTTTGGATTCAAAACCACATGCTAATTTTCAGCTGTGAGTTTGGTGATCTGGCCTAAAATTCCAAGTATTCCCAGAATTCAGGTGTAGTGGTGACAGTAATTCCTCATTTCTCACCATTGCAGAGAAGAGGGAGTGTCTGTCCAGCCATGTGCATATTTGTGTTGTTTTGATTTTGAATGTTTTTTTTTTCCTTAGTAATCTTGCCCAGGGGCAAATCTCAGTGGCAGCTGACAGGGGTTTTTGAGTCTACATTGTTCAGAAAATGCAAGAGGTTGAAGCAGACAAATACCAAATATTTCCGTAAGTATATGAGCAATACAGAAATATCAGAATTGGACAAAAATTTAGAAAAGCGTTGCATATTTAYTTTAAGTAAAAACATTGTTAGTCATAGGGTTTTAAAATGTACCAAAAAAACCCTGCTTGTGTAACAAGTGCTTTTTGGGGCAGCAAAGGGATGGCACACCAAGAGCAGCTCCTGCTGGCATTCTCTGTGGCTGAAGGTCTGGTTTTGGAGTGGAAATGGAAATGCTGTAACTTTGCTAACTGATTTTTAATTAGTTGCTTTAATTAATTGTAAGCAGAGACCACTTTTAGCMAGCACTAGTCAGGTTTCTTCATAGACTCCTATTGTTACTTCAATCATTAAATCACTGAAAACTTAATTTTGCTAAATGAACCCTGACAAGCTTCAATAAACAAAGCCAAAAGGAGTGGAAGATTGGACATCTGGGATCTTAAATTCATGGCACTTCAAGGATGTTGGAGTAACCAGAAGATACAGAGGAGATGAAGGCCTGGAAAGTTGGTAACTCCCTGTCTGAGAAAAAGATGACAAAAGGACTAAAAGTGTGGGCCAAATGAGGATGAAGAATGAAAAATCAATAACCAGAGGAAAGAGCATGATTAATGAAGAGAATTATGTCATTTGGAACCAGCAATAATTTCAGTGTTTRCAAGAAATGCATACATGAGTGGAAAAGCTTTGCATCAGCCTCAGTGTGGAGGCTGAAAATCTGACAACCACACTCACAAACCCTGGCCAAGAATAAAGCCAGGCCTGACTTGCTAGCACAAAAAAGACAGTGCTAGAGAGGGTCATATTTTCCCTGACATTTTCATAGGATTTGGGCAACCATCTCATTTTTGACAAKCCCAGGCAGGAGGAGGCCTTGGGAGGGTTTAGCTCGTGCTAAACCCATGCCTAAATACACAGGTCAGACCCCTCTGTGACCACCCGTGCTGAGAGGGGGCTGGCTTCCTGCAACGTGTGAGAAACCACCTCCTCCACCATTTCTGTGATTCTGTGGGAGCAAAGGACTCCTTTCCTCTCTCTGCCACAGGAATTTGGTGTCAAACCTATGAACAGCCACAACAGGGGCCAAGGATTTTATCTCAGGTGTGAARTGTTGTTCTTCCCCCTCAGGTTTTCATTCCCTCCTGTCGTGGTGCTGTCACCCCAGGACGAGGTGAGAGATGAGGATTTGACTCCATGTTCTCAGAAGGCTGATTTATTATTTTATGATATTATACTATATTAAAAGTAATGATACACTAAAACTATACTAAAGAAAGGACACATCAGAAGGCTAGAAAAGAATGAATAATAAAAACCCGTGACTGACCAGAGTCTGACACAGCTGGACTGGGATYGGTCATTAATTACAAACAATTCAGATGCTGGGTAAACARTTCTCCAATCACATTCCAGAGCAGCAAAACATGGAGAAGCTGAAGCCTCCCAGCTTCCCAGGAGGAGAAATCCTGGCAAAGGGATTTTTCATATCACCTCCTGCTTTATGAAGTGTGACTATCCACCTCCTCAGAGTGGAGCTCATAGACCCAGCCCTCTTCTTGGATTTAAGGCGAGCCTGTTCTGCAGCTTCAGTTTAGTTTMGGTGTGTAATCTTAGTTTACTGCACGTGGTAAGAATTAAGCAGCACAGTCAGGGCAGTGAGGTTTTTGCTGTGTTGAGTTTTGCAGTGCACTGCCCCTCCTGGGTTCTTTTCCAGGTTTAGCACAAAGACCCTTCAGCTGCCATCTGCAGCCCTCCATCCCAGGCGTGACTGCTGATCCCAAGGCAGTACAGTAAAATCCCACATAAGAATCCCACAGCCCTTTCTAGAATGCCTTAGCTATGCCAACAGTTCATGCATAAAGGGTTGTATGGGATTGTAATTGAACTTTTATACAACTGAGGGATTAAAGATGGCAAAACACACATTTATGTAATATATATATTTTTTTTAATTTATGATGATGATTAGGCTAAAAGATGTTAATCAAACCTGTGTCTGAACTACAAAGTATGGACAATTATAATTAAAGTCCCTGCTGCCTAGGCCAACCTTAGATTTTACAAATAGTCACCAAAATCTTGGTTTGAGTTGCCACAGGATACTGCAGGGTCTCTTAAACAGCAAGATTTTCATTTTACTTTAAAAAAAAAGATGTGGGGGCTCTGTATCTTYCTGGGACACCATGGCTGTCTGTGCATGTCCAATCAGCTTTCCCATTAAAAGACTAGAAGCTGTAAAAAGGCAGAATTTTGAAAAAAGGGGTATAGAAATATGTACTGTGACAGGCTGGATGGCAAAGAGGTTTTGGYCTTCTTCCTTGGGATTATTTTTTACTTTTAGTTCTAGTTATTTTTTCATCTGGATTTGAAGATGGGAGTGACTTATTTCTGGGATTGTGCATAACTACCTTGTGGAATTTACCAATTCTGGTGGTAATGCTGCCTTTCTAGAAAAGAGATAACACTTTTTTTTGTACCTTGTACTTATTGTGTAATTAGTTAATTCAGGTGAAACCATCTGATGATGGTTTCTTTTTTWWWAAAAAAAAAAAGCTACAAGAAAATCCTCCAGAATTTGTAGCCTCAGAGAAGTCACAAGTGAGTGTTGCTGTTTCTTTCTCTCCTGAGAGTTTGACAACTAAGGACAAAATCCTCTGCTGTGTGCAAGTCTGATGGCTTTTCCTGCAGGGTTTCCTGGAAAACTCCCACTYTGGAGCAAGAGAAGCCTTCTTCTAAACCACCTATTGCAGTTGTTAAGCCTTTAAGTCAGTGCTGTATGTATTTATCAGACCCCTGGAGGTCTCTATTTCTGTAATGTCAGTTATTTTACCCAGAAGCAGCTCTGAATCCTTTGACACTTGCACAACCATATCTGAAAGCAGTGTCAAATAAATGTGGTTCCAGACCCCAGTATTGGCTATTGCTTTAAATCAATCACCAGTTTGACTCTGAATGGAAAAAAGGACAAAAAAAAATCCAAAATAAGCTTTATTGCAAGAAAAGCATTGTCTTACTGATACAAATGTTCAAGAGAAAGCTTTTTTCCTTAAAACATCTCTTTTCAAAATCCCCAAACTCAAMAAAAGAGAAGAAAAATCACTGAGTTTAACTTAGTATAAAGTCTTTGGTCAGCACCTACATGCAACTGGAACAATCCTGGACGTGCTTTGCTATTTTCACATGTGAGATTCTGTTGCACGGCCAGTGACAGGCACCAGCTGCCACAGAAAGCACCACTGAGACATACACTTAATTAACACATTACAGTACAAAATGTAAAAAGAAAAACAAAAACAAAAAAATCACTAAACTAAAACTCAAGTCATTGTACCATCATCTTTCTTATAGAACAAGCTATGATAAAATGAGGTGTGTATAACTACAGCATTAATGAGATTTCTAACAAATGAAACTTCAAATGCATAACTTTCCTCACCTGCTCTGCAATAACTGAGTCTGCAGGTGGGGCAGTSCTGACACAGCACTCAGGGCTCAGGAAATGCAGCCTGGTTTCCAGCCAGCACCAAACAGGGTGAAGCATTCTCTTCTGAGAGACATTTCCTTCAGCTGCCTGCAGGAATTAATGCCAGTTTGTGGAGCACCCTTTCTGAGAGCGTGAGGAGTGGCTGCCTGTCTTGGCTCACGAGGTCACTGAGGGAAGGGCAGCACAGTTTGGTTCTGCAGTTCTAAGGGGATCAAAAACAGCCCAGGTATTTTGCTACAGGGCTTGTGCCTCCTGCACCATTTGTGGGTGATTCAGAACACAAACCCATTGAGCTGCTGTGAAATACGATCTCTGCAGAGACTGATATTGTGATACTCGTCCTCTATGACTTTTTCTCCCCCTTTTTTTCCTTCTCATTTGCAAGAGAACTTTAGAATATCCTACTATGTGAACAGTTTACAATCTCCCACTTCAGGATATCCTACTACACTGATCTTTCAACTCTGATATATTTTACAATTACTTGTATACTGCTTGGATGCTGGTCCAAGTAGAAAAGAAAACATCTTTCAAATCTACTTCTTTTTTCCTTGATTACAAAAGTACCTCTAAAATGTTTAACCTCAAATTTATAAAACTACAGAAAAACAAGCAAGTTTCCCTTTTTGTTTACATAATTTGTTATTTTCTCCATATATTACTGCATTAAAAATAAATAAACCTCTATAATTTTTTTTTCATTAGGAATTATAGCAAAATACCCAAAGTGTTACAGACTGCTAACAGGTAAAAAAAAATAGCTCACATATTTGTGCCATTTAGTGCCATAGGATGACTTCTTGAACTTTASCTTTTTCAATATACTTTAAATCAAGGTTATATAAAAGATATATAACCATGATTTGTAACAATGATATGTAACCATGATTTGCCCTTGTAAATAGAAGTTTTGGCAGTGGCAGRGTTTTTTAAGTCGCCCTCCTGAAAGGGCGTTTCTGCAGTCTTGGCAGGATGGAAAGGAAGGGCTCTTCCCCTCTGCCTTCCTCCACTGAAATACCCTTTTCCAAAGCATATTTGCTTTGAAATACGTTCTTGGGTGTGTAGACACAAAAAAGTGGCTGAAGAACAGCACCATGGCTAATAGAGGCGCACCCACAGCCTCAGCCTGAGGGCCTCCCCCTTCTCCCCTTGCAGGCTGCCGTCCTCATGGCCGCTCCCCAGCTGCTCCATCTCCTTCTCCTCGGGCAGGGCCACGCTGGTGATGTCCAGGGCGTGCAGCCCGGGCGCTGCCCTGCCCCTGACGGCGTGCAGGCGGCTGGCGCCGTCCCTCAGGAGCATCCGGAAGGTTCCGCGCCCGTTGCCGCGGGCGATGGCGTAGCGCACACGGCGCCTGAGGGCCGGCAGCAGCTCCAGGATGGGCTCCCGGCTGCCCAGCCTGGACATGGCCACCCGCACCTTCAGGGGACTCTCCGTGCCCAGGCTCCCCCAGCTCACCTGCTCCGTCTGCAAGGAGGGAAGAGTGTTTAGGGCAGGAATTGGTAATTAAACGTCTCCTGCCTCCATTCCCTACGACACGGCCTGTAAAGCCTAAAGGCCTCAAGCAGGCCTTGCAGAGCCTCTGAAGGCTCTGTTTTCAGATGATTTTGAGAAAACTGTTTAACTTCATGCTTGCAAAGAGGCCATGTAAAGGAGTGTTATGAGCAAGTGTTTGAGATCACCCAAAAAACCATCAGGGTATCAGCAAAAGTCAGATTTAATTTTCAAGGCCAAGGCAAGATGAGGATTTCTTAAATTGAACTGCWGCCTGGAAAGGGAGGAGGGGGAATGCACCACCAAGGAGAAACCTGTGTTTACTGCGTTTACACACAATGTAATGTTCTTATGACCAACAGAAACAACAGAGAAATGCATTTCACAACACTGCATGGAAATTCCCCGACACCTTTGCTGAAAATTCCATACTGTACCACTATGTAAAGCAACTAATAAAGCATAGTGAAAATAAGGAGAATTTTAGGGCAGGAGCAAGTAATGCAGTGTTTTAAATACTTGAACCCCATAGATGATGATAGTGATTAAAAAATGTTTGTTTTTTTCACATAATTTATGGATGTCACTTTTACTGCCTAGAAAGTTCTAGAAACTGACATGGTTAATGGTATTTAAAAAGTGTAATAACAAGATGTAACAATTACAAACTAGATATGATTTCCTGTAACTTACCTTTATAAGCCCAAAAAATGCAGCAAGAAAAAAAATTAAATGTGTAATTCTCTAAAAACTTCATAAATTCTGTGAACGTTTAACTTCCATCACCCAAGTCTAATCCCCCACCTCTATGAGCAACTATGGAACAGACACCAAGACTAAAATGGTCTTCTGCAAGATCTGTTTATCTGTCCCAGACCATAAATGCTGTCCAACCTCCTCCTGGCACCAGAACATGCTGTAGACATGTCCARTTTCCCAGGTCTCTGTAATTAAAGGAGAATTATTCCCCTGAATGTACTCTGACGAACTAGACCACATCTCACACTACAAAGGAATCTTTGCAAGCTTCAAAAATTTCATCCTTTTGCAGCTGTTAATGTGTGTCTTATTGTCAAATTATTATTGCCAGCAGGACCCAGGTGAGGCAGGGGGAGAAAAGAAAAGAGATTTTCACCCTTGAGTGTAACCTTTTTAAAAGATTTCCTCTATTTACTTCTGGTGTCATATCTCTGAAAATACCTTGAGAAACATTACAGTGGTTTTTTATCCTGGTACATACAGTGTTAGCACTTCTCCTCCTCCTGCTGTCTTTTTTGGAGTAGCCATTGATTTTGCACTCATAACACACTTCAGGGGACAAAGCATTCTCTCCATGAGCATCTCCATCCAGTGGCAGGTACTGGCCTTTGTTAAATCCCATCCCTGAGACACAGTGTCTGTGGAATGAAAACATGTGTTTTAGTCACTCCTTGCAGTTTTATGAGCTGTCCCTGCTAAATGGAGTGTGTGTAATCTGTGCCACAGTGTCTGCATCCCCTTCCTTGCCCYTTCCCCAGCAGGAGGGCTCTGCAATAATTTCCCTCACACTAGAGTGGCTTACTGAGGGAAATGCAAASGCTGGCTGAAGGCTTTTAGCCTGATCTAATTTTCATTTACAGAGAAAAGTTCTACAGAGAAACCAAACAAAGCCAGCCTGTACCAGAACAATGTAAATTTGTGTTTAATGTTTGGATTAACCAGTGATACTTAAACYCCTTAATTATCTCAGTACACATGGTACCTATCCTTATGCATTATCAATCCCCACTCAGCAGGCCTGTGAAGGAGTTCATGTGCTGATACTGGGGGAGAAAGCAGAACTTGTTTAAGGTTACTTATATGCTACATTTAAAATTAATGTCATGTTGCACATACAGACATTTTATTTTTTTTCTAGTTTCTGGATATTTAGCCCGAAACTAGAAAGGACTTAGCAGCTTGTCCTTCATTTGCACCTCTGCACCTTCTGAATGTGTCTTTGGTGAAAAGCTGTGCAGAGAAACTCACCCTTGTCCARCTCTGTAATAGCCAGGCGGGCAGCCACAGAGATAACCACCCTCGGTGTTGGAGCAGCCATAACTGCAGGGGTTCTTGGCAGAGGAGCACTCATTCACATCGTGGCAGGCATGGGAGAACTGGTCATAGGAGAACCCTGACGGGCACACACACCTGTAGCTCCCCAGGGTGTTGTAGCAAGAGGCAGAGCCACACATGTGAGGGTTGGAGCATTCGTTTTCATCTGGCAAGCAAACATAAAAATACTGGAGTTTTCTAGTCTGAGAGACAACAGGTCAGCATGATGCAACTAACAAATCAGAATATYTGCAAGTCCCAGGGCTCTGCTGCATCCCTGACCTCATCATCCCATGGACACTTGGTTTCTGAAAGAGAAAAGGAGTGTCATCTTCACTTGTTAAAATACAGCTAAGATGACACCTCCAGTCAGTGTGACTTGATGCAGTTTCAGGCCAAAAAAAAAAAAGAATGTTGTAGTATGGAAAGTTGTTTTTGGTAGCTAGAATCTTGGTTATTTTATTTCTCTCACCAAGGTATTTCTCTAAAACCTGTAGGTTTTCCTYACCAAGTTTTCCTCACCTCAGTTTTCCTCACCAAGGCCACTAGTGAATGCTTTGCCATTCTTGCCCACAGTCACTTGGAGGGAGATTCCTTTGAGGACTATGATTTACAGAAACTTAGCTGGTTTGGGGTTTTGTGGGAGCTGTTCATTGTGGATTCTGTCACTCTTGCCCCAGTCCTTTGCTCTCTTTGCTGAAGAGCAGCATTAAGCCAGGAGTGATTGTGGTGATTGAGACTTAAGAGAAAGTGGCTGGTGTGCTAGTTAATGTTAAAATGGGTAGAACAAACTAATTTGTATATAGAGAATCAGGACAGTAAAGTCAGGGTAAATGACAGTGCTCAGAGTCATGCTCTGATTATGATACCATTGACAGAAAACCATGAAAGCAAACCTGAAAAGGTAAATATTTTGTATTGGTCTCTGTGAACAGCATGGAGTGACATTTTTTCTGTGTGTACTGGTTTTTATTAACAAAAAAAGTCCCACCTTTTCTTTTGTATATGATATAGCTTAGTTCAMGTGATGGATTGAATGAGCTAGATCTAAACAGAACTCCTGAGCTTCCTATTTGTCCCACTCCCTGCACAAAGAACTAGTGCTGGCCTTAAGACTCTGTTTTGGAAGAAGGAAATCCTTAATAGTTTTGTTGATCTTTTTTCCTCACCATTTGCTTTAGATGCTACTCTGTAGCACTCTTAAATTGCTTATGGTTTTTTATGCTTTTCTGTGTTTTTATGACAGATATGGTTTTTTAATGCTTTTTCTCCTCAGCAGAGGTWTTTACATTGATACTTTCAGGAATTCAATGAACATTCAATTATGGGGATTTTTCACAAAAAAACCAGRTCAGAATTTAGACCTTTCTAGGAAAGCTAATTTTCACAGTGAGTTTCAAAAGGCTGAGTGTGTTTTCTTGCTACCTGTCATTKATTTACATTGGGAATAGTACATGTATGGAAAGAGTGGGAGAYAGATAAAAAGACTTTTGTTGAACATTCTTTTTTCTGCTCATTCTTGCCCTTGCCTGGTGTTGTCCCTATAAACACTCTGATAATCTGCTGCTTAAATTCTGTGCTGTTGGCTTCCTTACCAACACACTGATTCCACTGGTAGTGCTGGATAAATCCTTGTGGGCACCCACATCTGTATCCACCCAGGATGTTYTGACAGCCATGCTGGCACCTGTGGTTTCCATCGCATTCATCCACATCTGTGTGTTCAGGAGGGAAGCAGAGCATGACACAGGATTACACCCACTGCCAAAACACTGCTGGATCAGAAGTTTGTTATGACGCAGCCATGTGGTCTGGCAGCCCAAGAAGCCAAATCTGGGCTGGGCTGAGCCCAGAGCCCAGAGCCCCGTGCTGGGCCCAGAGCCCAGAGCCCAGAGCCCAGAGCCCAGAGCCCCGTGCTGGGCCCAGAGCCCAGAGCCCAGAGCCCAGAGCCCAGAGCCCGGAGCCCAGAGCCCAGAGCCCCGTGCTGGGCCCAGAGCCCAGAGCCCCGTGCYGGGCCCAGCCCAGCGTGGGCAGCAGGGCAGGGGGGATTCTGCCCCTCTGCCCCTCAGTCAGAGCCCACCTGCAGAGCTGCCCCAGCCCTGGGCCAGCCCAGCAAGGAGCTGCAGCTGCTGCAGCCAGGCCAGAGGAGGCTCCAGCACGGGCACAGGGATGGAGCAGCTGTCCTACAAGGACAGACTGAGAAAGTTTGGGATGTTCAGTCTGGAGAAAAGAAGGTTTCAAGGAGACCTCAGAGGCCCTTCASTGCCTGAAGGGGGTACAGGAGAGCTGGAAAGGGCAAGTAGTGATGGGACAAGGAAGAATGGCTTTAAGCTGAAGAAGCTTAATTTAATTTAACCTGGATATTGAGTACAAATTGTTCCCTGGCATGGTCGGTGCCCTGGCACAGGGTGCCCAGAGCAGCTGGGGCGGCCCCTGGATCCCTGGCASTGCCCAAGGCCAGGTTGGACACTGGGACAGTGGGARGTSTCCCTGCCATGGCAGRGGTGGCACTGGATGGGCTTTCAGGTCCCTTCCACTTCCAGYCATTTTGTGGTTCTATGACTTATGACAGGGGAGCACTGATGTAAGACAGAAAGACCATGAAGGTTTTTCTTTTGGAAAGCCTGGAAGTCAATTATTGTCCAGTTCTTTCCATCAATAGTCTGATTTTATTTCTTGAGCCTTTTCGGTATTCAATTTTGGAGAATAAACACTATTCCCAGCAATCCCACATTGCTGCTTTAGCACAATGCTTAGAATTTGAGGGGTTTTGTAATTTCAGTTTTAAACCAATCATTTTGAGATAAGCTTTCCGTTTCCTGAGACATATTTTAGTGTTTGAATGTCAAATTTGCATGTCTTTGCAACTGAAAATAAAAAGCCATATAAAAAGTCTCTGAGACAAATGTTAATAAAAGGTTACAGCCACAACCATCACACCTTCCAAATTCTAAAAATTCAGACATCCTAAACTGTATCTGCCATAGGAAACAAGTAGATTGTAAGCAACCTAATTTTTAAGGTATGCAAGTCAAGTAGAAAAAAAAAAATCTTTGTTTTATAGGCACACCAGGACATATACACTTTATGAGAACAAAGTAAACTGGAGCTTAGTAAAACTTCTAGCTGCATATATTTCTGGTCTTCTTTTCTAGAAATAGGCTCTAAATACCAATTCCTGTTTTAAATGCTCTATCAGAATTGTTGGTATTTTGAGAGGTCATAAATTTCTTCATGCATGCTCTCGCATTTCGAATTCTCAGCAGCCAGGTGGCCTTGTACTGCTTTTTAGTTTCGTCTTTGCTCAATACCTGAGGCCCACTGAGAAGTCTGGAGCTCTCAAACAGATATTTCCTAACTGAGGCTTCCCCTTGGGCCAGCAGCGAGAGATAAAACTCATCAAYATAATCTGCATTTTAAGTGTAATAATCATCTTTCTGAAAGCAGTGAATTGGCCTTCTCAGTATGTAACTCTGTGGTAGGAGAATTAAGTACAGAATTTAGAATCTAATTGAATTAGAATTAGCCAAAATGAAAATTGTAGAAAGATTCTCTTTAGACATATGAAGACATAGATGTAAAAAAGCCCCACAACTACTATATTTTTAGATGCATAAACCTATGTGAAGCTGAAAGCAACTGTTGAAGAGTTCAACTAAACAGTCACCTTTTTATCCTATTTTCTGTAAAAATTACTTCAGGAATTACTTGCATATGCTTTTGTTATACTTACAATCAGTCTAATACTTTCCAATTTCTTTTTATAATTACTTTTACTATGGCTGGTGCTCTGTTTTCTCTGTGTTTAACATTAAATGGTTCAGCTAGAAACTGAAGTAAGGATTCACACCATAAAAAATCTGACTGTTCCTAGTTACCTTCACAGTTTAATCCAGTAGWATCCAGAGAAAATCCCCTTTGACATTCACAGGTAAAACTTCCAGGAGTGTTTTGGCAAATTCCTTTTGATCCACACAGTGATGGATGAGAACCACATTCATTGTTATCTTCAAAATACAGAGGAAAGAGAAGATTGGTTTACCTTGTGGCATGATGTTGGACATGTTCATGTAACATCAAAATAAAATCCACAAAGGTGCAGCATTTTATGTTGTACCTTTTCATTTTTAAATGCCAGATGAACTGGAGACTCATGTAGAGCTATGAGTAATTAATAAATTGGAAGTGCTAGTGGTAGCTCAGTTGCGATATGAGTGTGGAATGTAACTGCTGATATTGGAAAAATGCTGCCCTTTTGTGTTAGCTGAACTAAAACAGTTTCAGTTGGCAAGATTTATACATATGCTTAAGATCTGAAGACATCTGTATCACCAAAGAAAGAAAAGGCAGTCTGGTTTTGGTTAACTACGTTTTAAATGAGATTTTAATAATTCACCCTTTTGTCTCCATGTGGTTATACTTAGAACATAATAACAAGTATTGAATATGTACAACTCTTTACTAACCAAGAAAACAGAAATAGTGGACAGACTGGATAGACTCATTTTTTCTTTAGCTGTAATTGGTGCTTTTCAAAGTCTGTTTTCTGCCCTCTTGACACTATTGCTCTGCATAAAGAGCACAAGAGACAGTTGGGAATGTTGTTCTTACAGAAAAGCTTATGAAAGAAAACYGGTGTTTTCCTTACCAATACAAGCTGTGTGATGTTGTGTAAAACCAGGTGGACATTTGCATGTGAAGCCTCCAAGGGTATTGACACAGAGAAACTGACAATTGTGTTGCTTGGTTTGACATTCATCAAGATCTGAAAGTAAGAGATGCTGTTGTCTTAAAAAAGTCAACAAAGAGGCACATTTAATCAAATCTGATAAAAATACCGCACTTCAAAACCAATTCCTTTTAAGTTAAGTTGTAATCAAATTAAAAAGTGCTGTGCATAACCTTCTTACCTTTACATGTCTTTCCATCTTCCTGAAGGACATAGCCCCGGGGGCATGAGCACTGATAGCTCCCTTCYGAGTTCTTACAGATAAAATTGCATGGTCTGGGGGACTGGGAGCACTCATCAAGGTCTAACGAGAGGAAAATATTAAGTTATCTTTTGTCCTCATCTCTCTGACAGAAAGATGTTTSCTACACAGCACAAGCTTTTAGAGAAAAATGCTCATAGAAGAAAGCCCCCCATTTACTTTTGTCCAGGGTTCCTATTCCTTTCTCCATGAATGTGTTGCTGTGGAACTTATGTGGGGCTGCTACTACCACGACAAACTGCCTTGAAGGAGCAATACACCAGAGTGAGAGTGGCATTGGGGTTTGCATCTAAGCAAGAAATATTTACTTTTTGGTATTCTACGGTATATTTCTTCCTGCAAACCAAAAAAAAAGCGGGAAAAATGTAGACTGTGAAGTAATGAGCTGGTCTGCCACTTAAAGTGGTTGCACAGCTTTAACCAATTTCAGTGATCATTCTACTGCAGAAATTCTGCCAGCASAGCTTGTTCCTCCATTTCCCCAAATGAAACACAAAACCAGAAATGCATATTAGGAAAAGAAATAAAGGGCATAAGATAGGAGACCAAAAAAATGGTTTGCTACAAGTGTTTGTATACAAAGTTTGGTACATCACTGTGTAACAACTAAAAAAAAAACACCTGATGATTACTTACAACTGATGATTAATTAGTGAATCTTACCATTACAAGATGTGCCAGTTATGTCAGTGGTATAGCCAGCTTTGCAAAAGCACCGGAAGGAGCCCATGGTGTTAATGCACTGCCCATTCCTGCACGGGTTTGGCAGGACCTTACACTCATCAATATCTGTATAGAAATCATTAAATATGTCATGTCTCAGTTTYAAATTCTACTTTTTTCTTCTCTTCCATTTTGGCAGTTCCTCATCATCATGCTTCTGACAGGAACTTTCTCCCTTCTCCCTCTTTAAAAATGGATCTGACTACAAAGCCAAACATCTTTCAAATCTGATTTCTGTTCTTTGCACCAACATTTTCCTGCTGTTTCACTGGGTACTCAGATTCCAGTTTTGCCTACTCCAAATAAAAGCCCGTACAAAAGAATTTTCTTACGACTACTTCCATGTCAAAAATTATCACCAACATTAAAAAATACACATTAGCTTCTTTCTGCGTGGAATAGAAGCATTATGAGATCATTGTTAAATGAGATGGTTGCTGCCTTTGCCRTGTGTCCAAATTTTCAGCAATACAAAAGCTCTGGGATCATTTCTAGCTTTTAGTTACTGGTTGGTACTTCCAACCAGATCCTAATCCTGAAAATTGTGCCCAGTTGATCTGTTTGCAGCTACTGCCAAATGTGTTTTTAATTTCTGCTCTCTCGGCATTATTTGAAAAATCAAACTCTGTTGTTTTACAGGAAATCCTCTGAAGGAGCTTCAAAGAGAATTCTTGCATTTTCCTTAAGCATGCGAGCATATGCTTTTCCCCTTTTCCTCCTCTTTTCATCCCTGCAAATACCTCTTCCATCTGTGGTGTAGCCTGACCCRTGTGGGCAGAGTTTCTTGTACTGGGTGGTTCCGGGCAGGGGGCAGAGCCTGCACTGGTTCCCCCAGCCCCGGCCGCCGTCACAGCAGCACTCGGACCTKGTGACAAGGCTCTGGCTGCTGGAAGCCATCTGGCACATGGTCTGCAGAACTTCAGCAAAGCAAAACCCCCGCCGATTATCTGAGAGGGAGAAGGAGAGAGGCTGGAGTAGGGAAGGAGATAAAGGTCTGCTCCATTAAGCATCTGGTGGATTATTCTGGCTCTCTGTCAATACAGGCAAGCAGCAGAAGGTTATTAGCTACCATCAGGTCCATCTTGATTTAGCCTTTCAGATTTGTTGTGTGTTCTGGTAATATGCTGCCATCCCAAATAGATCCAAGACACCCCTAATGTTCAGTGTCTGCATGAGCTGGGTAAGAGTTTTGCTTCTAGGAAAGCTGTGCTCTTGGTAGTAAAACAAGATAAATGTTTGGTAGTAAAACAACATAAATGCTGATGAAGGGTTTTGTTATTTTTTAAGTTTTGCTTCTTATTTTTTAAGTTTTGCTTCTAGGAAAGCTGTGCTCTTGTTAGTAAAACAAGCAAAAGGCTGAGGGCAAAACTGAGCTTCCACTTCAGCTGCCTATGTTGTGTTTGCATTTCAATGATTTATTTGGAGTGGGGTTAGAAGTTTGTTTTGTTTGTTTGTTTAACTGGCCAAAATAACAAGTTTAATCATCTGTAATCCTCCTGCTGTGGTTTAAATAAAAAATACTTACAACTTAAAAGTGTATATGCAACTCCGTACTTTTTCAGTAGTACTCCTAGATTTTGTCAAGAAAAAAACAGAATTGTATGGCCTTATTGTTGGTATGGCCATGGCAAATTCTATTTTAATTTTTAAACCTTTTTGGTTAATGCCTATCAATAATGAAAGTTTTAAAGTCATGGGGTCAGATTACCTTCAAACAGGCAGCTGAGGAGAAAAGAAATCCCAGTTTCCAGTGCTACTAGAAACTCCAAATCTTGCAGAGATTTTATGTTCTATATAGAAGATAAAATCTCTTCTATCTTCTATGTCACTTGTCTTATTTTTTGATTAAAATGGAGACACCGTCAATTACTGATCTGAGAATCCTTATGTTTTTCTTTAAAAAATTTTCTTTTTTTTCCTCTCAAAGCCAATAGTGATCCCTCAGAATGCGTAAATGTATCAATACTCAGCTGACCTTGTCTTTTACAGATTAGAAGAATCTGTACACTTCTTAAAAGAATTAGGCAAAAGGCAAACTTTGCCTTTASGAAAGACTTAATTTGTCCATCTGCTAACTTAACTTTTTTACATCAAATAAAGCTGTCCTCACTGAAAGCGTCAGTTCTGTGAAACAAAATATTTGCTRTAGTAATTTGCAAGACTCTGCAGATTTCTGTTCTCCCAGACAGGGACACTGTGCAGCTCTTTAGTGACATTATGACCTGAGGAACACATAAATGCTTTGTCCCCAGTTTGAGCTGTGGAATGAATTTTAAGGTGAGTGGAATATAAAGCTTTGCACAATGTATTTACAACAATGTAATCTGTGACTTATTGCTCGTGCTATAATTCAGAAGAAATTCTGTGCTTCTGCCAGATCCATTTTTCATTGTAATTTCTAACCCAGGAAATCCGAAAGGAAAAGCAGCAAAAAGCAAACCTTCCCAAAGCAGAAAATAATAAGAAAATTACATATTAAATATAGAAAAGCAATAATGACCTCCAAACAGGGTATTTTCCTTGGCATTAATGGTATTTCCTTGGCATTAATGACTGGCTGAGGTTAACAGACTGCAGTTTTCCTTTCCCATCTGGTTCTAATCCTCAGGAAATACTCTGCACTTCAATGTTATTGCTTGGCCATGAAGTCAGCACACTGCTCATGACAATTTAGAGGGAGCTGGTTTTAGAGTAATGGCATAAGATAATTATGCTTTTTTTCATGCAAGAATTAACAAATAAATACAACCTTTCAGTACTGTATGTACACCTGAACACTGGTCAAGAAAAAGTAAATTTTTGCAGTTCTGTTTGAGTGCAAAAAAGAGAATGAGGAATTTTGTGGTGCAAATGACAAATATGAATGTATTAAAAAGAAAATACAGGTTGATGAACAAAAACCCCTCATCAGCATTTATCCTGCAGGCCTGCCTCAAAAAAAATTCTTACAATTTTCTGGTAAAATCACAGTATTTTATGTCTGAATGAAAGGTGCAGAAATTCAGATGCCTAGTTGCCGTATGCTGCTTAAAATCACATTCTGAATAAGCAAACACTCAACTTTACTCTGCATYCATTTTTGAATTATCTAAAGGTGACTAAATTCTCCTCCTTTAAAAATCCCTATATTTTGCCTACATTTCTGTCCTATTGAATTAAGAGGCTTCTATGTGAGGCCTGATTGCTACAAGCTGTTAATTCCTAAAATTATCTAATAATATTTAATAATATTTAATAACACTGTATCATTATTTAATTAATAAGTGTAATTATTTAATTTCTGTAGATTTGAGAGCTGATAGGTTTTTCAGAAGCCTAATTTTCTCCCTACATTTACAGTGTAATGTGAGATGAAATGTGTACGAGAGAGACATTTACCAAGGCACTCAATGCCTGATGGGCTGGACAGGAATCCTTCATTACATTCACATCTGTAGCTGCCAACAACATTCACACAACGCCCATTTTCACAGACACCTGGCTTGGAGCGGCACTCATTTTCATCTTTACAAAAAATACAAAAATAATAATTGCAATTACTATTATAATAAAATTATCATAGTAACAGAAAACAATTATAATAGTAACAGTAAACAGAAAACAATAAAATAGAATTACATTGGCAACAACCACAGCAATTCATTACAAGAAAAATCAGAATTTCTAGAATACAATAAATATTCCATTTGAAGATTGTTTTCAAGACRTGGGAAAATCAACTGATTAAGCCTGGAAAGGGCTTTCCAATGAGCATTATCCTATTCCATTATCCTATCCCATTCCTTCTGTACTTCATCACAGGACAAAAGCTTTAATGCTTCACAGCTTGTAACAAGCAGAAAATGCAGCAGAGCAAGGTGCAGTCACAACATTTAGCTGGTAAGTAAAATTTAAATAAAATTGGAACACATGCATTATTTGAGTGACAAATCTTCACTCTGTAATCATCAAGAGTCCCTGAATACACTCAATCTCTCCCACAATAAGTCATATTTTAGTCCAGATAATATTTTCCTGAAAGTTTATAGTCTTCATGCATTTTCTTCCATAGCTAACGGCACACATACTGTAACCAATTACACAAATTTTTTAGATGCTTACAATGWACTTCAGAAAAACCTGAGGTTCTTAAAAGGCAGAATCACATGTCAAAAAAAAGGACAATATTCTTGTTAATAGAGATTATGTTCCCTAAAATTAAAAAAATCATAAAGATCTATGAAGGAGAGTATTCATTCTCTTGCTGAAGAACATTTTTATAAAATACTTCTATTAAAAACATTCACTCAGATGGATGTTTAATTTTTTTTTGCCCAGAGAA
Source organism: Cardinalis cardinalis (assembly GCA_014549065.1). Classification (NCBI taxonomy): domain Eukaryota; kingdom Metazoa; phylum Chordata; class Aves; order Passeriformes; family Cardinalidae; genus Cardinalis; species Cardinalis cardinalis. The sequence continues at coordinate 420,464 of JACDOX010000373.1, forward strand.
TTTTGGAATGGCCTTGGTTTTTTTTTTTCTATATACCAGAAGAAAGTACAATTTGCTAAAATATAGCTATTGTCTTCCCCTCAACTAATGGAGTAAATGATGGAGAAAAGGTGTTTGTTCACTTCCAGGATGGGGAAYTGTTTTGATTTAAGGCAGTTTCCATATTTTTCATCCTTTATGGCATTTATAGGTGGTTTCAGAATCCTGGGAGTTTTATTTAAAGAAGTTACACATTATTATATGAATGCTAAAGGAAATGTTGCTTTTTATTTATGAAAATCTTACTTCCTATGCATAAACTGAGGTCTCATTTTTTTGGCAAATTAATTTTTTAGACGTAACAACTGTCTAAAAAAATTCTGGATTAGTTTTACAGTAATGAAGTTTTTATTCTTATTAGTCAGTTAGAACTCACATTGAAACAAAATAGAAAGTTTAAGTTGCTTGGTATCATTAGATATCTTAAGTGTCCTTCATGAATTGTTATTTTCAGATTTTATATATATAAAATCAGGGGAAAAATTTATTTACTTATTTATTGATATATATATAAAATTTATATATATAAAATCAGAAAAAATTTTGTATATATACACACACACACACATATATATATATATACACACACATATATAAAACAAAATTTTTTTTTTGCTATTCCATTAGCTGCCTTCTTCCCCTTCTAAGCTTTACCTGTGCATCCTTCTCCATCAGGTCTCTGGGTCATCCCAGGAGGACAAATGCACACGAAGGTACCAATCAGGTTTTTGCAAATCATGCCTCTTGATTCACAGTCATGGAGACCTTCARCACACTCATCTAGATCTGGGAAAAAAATACAAATTTTCTGTTTGAACTTTCTTCCAGTAGCTCCAGTTCCTGAAGACAACTTCAAGGGAAAGGACGTACAGGCTTCCCTAAGTAAAWAGCACTGAAGGAAAAGTCCAAAATCTATGATTATATGCAGTTATCTTGATCCTCATGAGCTGTATCATCTTGTCATGTTAAAGATGAAAAATATCCCACTCTTGGCTTTGCAGTTCCCATCAAGGGTTAGACTTGCTGACAAAAACACTAAATACTGCTTTTTTTGTGAGCTCTGAAAGAGCAAATCATCACCTTCTGGGCCGCTGGCTACACTCCAACCCGAGAGGATGAACGCAAGATGCACAGAAATATTTGGATTATGTGCTGGTTATGGAAGGTGGCGAGAAGTTTATACATCAGTCATTACCTTTGCACATCTTTTGGTCTTCCCTTAGCTCATATCCCACTGGGCAGGTGCACTCATAGAAACCGTAAGTGTTGATACAACGGAAAGCACACAGCAGGGGGTTCTGAGCACACTCATTGATATCTGAGCAGAGAGAAACAAAACAGTCATTCTCTACCAYGTTTCAAAATAATCACCAAGAAGGTTTCATTACACCTGTGTTTCTCTTTTCAGCTAAAATTATCAGAAAGCTAAATCAAACCACTAGCTTTTGAGTAACTAGAGAAAACGCAACAAAAAATGCTCTGCTTAAGAAAAAAGACATAGTATAAATATAGAACTACTTGAGCTTAGTATAGCAAGTTAGGGCAGGCCTATTTCAGATTTTCATTATATGCTTATATTTGATGTACTTTTGTGTGATGAGAAATGTCAGCTTCAGAAAGCAAACTAATTATGATTCATAAAATATAACATTTTTGAGAATGTCCCACATGTGGCATTMCCATTGAATATGGGAAGTCCTGTGATAAACTAAAGGTTCTGCTTAAAGCAATTCAGATTTTTTTTCCAATGACATATTTCAAAGCATAGAAACTTTTTTTTCCTCTGAGTTATTACAGCATGAAAAACATGGCTAATGAAGTAATTTGAATGCTGACAAAAACTGGACAAAAGCCAAAGGAAAATTAAAAAAAAAAGAAGAGGACAGGTTACCTTCACAATTCATCATTGGGCCTGGCTCAAATCCTTCGTGACAGCTGCACTCAAAGCTGCCAACCACGTTGGAGCACGTTCCGTTTCCACAGGGGTTGCCAATGGAACATTCATCTGTATCTGTTCAAAATGACAAATGCAGAGTGAAGAGAACTGGGACACGTTGTGCTTTAAATTCAAGAGCCCAAATTCCTWTAACTGCACCCACCTATGCAATGCACTCCTGTGAAATCCAGGCTGTACCCCATGGGGCACTCGCAGCGGAACGATCCATCAGTATTGATGCAGTGACCATTGGAGCAAATCCCTGGGCTTTCAAGACATTCATTGACATCTAAAAAGCAGGAAAATATTATTAGCCACTCAGCTGATGCATTTCAAGTCTCAAAAAAAGCATTTAAAAAAACCTAAGCACCCTTTTATGTTTGTCTCGAGCCATGCACTTCCAGAAGTGTTCTTTTAACACATTTTACAGGTCAGCCTCTTGTCACCAGGAGCTGTGAGGAGTAAACTGTCACATGCCATAATATCCAAGTATAGTTTTAAGTATTAATGTTTGCTTTTTACATTCAGTAGAATAGCTACCTTCACGTGTATCATCAATTCCAGGAATAGTTCCATGACCATATGGGCACAGGTCCTGAAAAGCAACTGCAGAGATACATTTTCTTTAAAAAAACAGAGCAAGTGAGAGACAGAATCATGACAAATGGTTATAGTCATCCAAAAAGGTTACTAGTTCAGGTCTCCACAGGGCAAAATCAAGAAATAAGTATTTTTCTTTGTCTGTGGTTTCTTCCATTTAATTTTACTCCTTTTCTGTAACTCCTTTCAGTCCTTTTGCTGACTTGGAAAATCATTCTAGAAAAAGCCACTGAGAGCAAATGCCAGAAAGATCTCTCTTTCTAATGAACAAAAAGTTCAACACCAATGTGCTCCTCCTTTTCCCCCAGCCACAAGTTTTAAACTTTAAATGTGTACCTTCCTCTTCCTTTGGACAGAGCTCACAAGGATCACCCCATCCTTCTCCTGGCATTTTACTGCAGCAACACTTGGCCTTTGTGGTGTTGAAAGCCTTTGGCACTGAGCACTTCCCATTCTCAAAGTTGGTGAAACAGAAGCTCTGACGAGTATCTAGGAGAAGAAAATACAGTTATGCAGAGATAGAACCTTCTCCCAAATCAGATGATGACTGTCACCGTGATATTTTATGAAAAATCCCTTTGCAGGATTTCTTCTCCTGGGAAGMTGGGAAGCTTCAGCTTCTCCCTGTTTTGCTCCTTTGGAATGTGTTTTGGAGAACTGCTTACCCATCATGCAACTTGTTTTTAATTAATGGCCAATCACAGCCAACTTTGTCGGACTCTCTGAATCTGTCACAGGTTTTTATTATTCATTCTTGTCTAGCCTTCTGATGTCTCCTCTCTCTTTCTTTAGTACAGTTTTAGTATATAATTTTCTTTTAATATAATTTCATAGTGTAATAAATCAGCCTTCTGAGAACTTGGAGTCAGATTCCCATCTCTTACCTCATCCTGGGGACCCTCACAGCACCACAACAGATGACTGTCTGTCCTGAGAGAAGTAACGTAGAGACCTGTATTTTTCATACTTTTAAAAAATCACTTAGCAATCCTTGTAGAGATATAAACTGGAAGGGGTTTCCACAGAATATCTGTTATCTTTTAGACTGAGTTATTGCATTCCTTATCCATGAACTCACCAAAGCACCTCCTCCCATTATCAGACAGCACAAAACCTGTGGGACAGATGCACTGGAAACCTCCTGGRGTGTTGGTGCAGGACCCGAAGAGGCAGATGTTGGGATCCTCGTTACACTCGTTAATATCTGCAAAGCAACAGAGAAACCTTCACCACAACCTCACTTGCTGTGAACCCCGCCCGTGGTCAAGGAAGATTGGTTTTTTTATTGATTGATTGAACTGAAGCAGCTTCCAATAAAATGACCAAGAGTTAAAGGTGTAGGTTTCACTGACTCCTTCAAATTAGAGTTTCTCACTGGCATGCACCTTCTTTTCCAAACACCATTCTCTGCTCTTCATTTTACTCAAAATATAAACATGACACAAATGCTTTCAGAATATATTTCTCATAGGAACAATATTTTTCCATAAATAAAAATGTATCCATAAAACAGCCAAAGATTATTTTTTAAAATCTGTACATTGGGAGTTTTTTTTAGTTAAAGGKATACTTTTTTCATACCTCCTGTCAGATTCTGGGACTGAAACTATAGCTAGTTATTAGTAGAGTGACACCTTCACTTGTAGTTACATGCCTAGATTTATATTTAGCAGTCTTTAACTGCCACTCTCATTGTGTTATTTGAAATGTATTGCTGTTCCATTGAACAATCTATAATCTATTACTATTACTGTAAGAAGACAGTTAAGATTTATTTTTTAATAGCAGTATATCATTAAATATTATATTAAATAATTATCAAAGGCATAAACCAAAGTATAAGTATTTAGTAAATCTCTAAGTGCCTGTAAAATTATGCAGTTCCAACAGCATCAGGTGTAAATCCCTCACTGTAGAGACAACAGGCAAAACAGGAAAATAATATATTAAGAGACACTTAATTTTTCATATCTATTATTAAAAACTATATTTTGACTTCTCCTATTCTGCAAGTTCTAAAGTAATACATAAGCAGCCTTGCTAAGGTCATTTTTAAAGGTAATTATAATCTGATAAATTATGAGATGTATTTTAATAATCTTCAAAGTATAAGGCTTTTTGAGTCTTTCAGTAAGGAATACTGGAAGAAACATCACAGATGCCTGTRGCTATATAAGCATTCTACAATAAAAGCCACACTGAGCTTGACCAAAGTATAGGCAGGAACAAGTCCCTCTCCATGAAAATTAGCTCCATGGWTGTTGAATACTCAAACTTGTAGTGCCACTTTTGCCCATATTTACTGAATTCTCTGCTGTTCCGAATTTTAGAAAACTGCCCTGTTTTCAGCAGGTAAGAAAACAATGGAAATACAATCTTCATTATTTGGAAAATGTAAGTGGAGTGAAGAAGAAATCAGGCGGGAGCAGATTCTGTGATGTAATTTCTGAAAAATACTACCTTGAGTCCCAYTTTCAGAAATTGCTATTMGGTACAGCWCATGGGCAAACCACTGCAGCACAATCTGGCATTTGGCTGAACTCTGCAGTAGCTTTCCAGGCTACTTTCTGTGTGAAGCATTCTAAATCAGCTTATTTCAGAGAAAACAGTAAATAATTTCCCAGTTGCTGGGATAGCTGTTAATACACAAAGCTCAGCAATTCAGCTGCATAGGAAAGTTGCTCTTTTGAAGTGCTCATTATCACTGCAATGAATGGTTTGGTGCTAAGGATCTTTCTGTGGCCACAATGGAGACATGACTAAGCAGCCTGTGGAACTAAACAAGTTTTTTCCCTTTTTTTCCTGTACAATGGAAGGGAATATATCACATGGGTAGGTGAAAGCTAAGAATTTTTCTGTGGCCCCAGTTCTGTTTTTTTCCTGCATATAATCACCCTGAGCTCACAAAGCAATCAGCCACTGCCAACCTTCACATCACAGACAGCAGTAATGGATTCTCATAAAGCTGTTTGCATGCAACATCAATGGAGAGTAATGGGGAACATCTGCTGCAAGGGCTGTCAAAATATTAATCTAAGTTTTAGTGCAATCACATGTGATAATCTGGGCGTTTCCCAGGAGATCTGGCTTCAGATTTTCTGGACACGTGGCTGAATGACAAAAGAATGCAAGCAAGCCCCTTTCGTTCAGTTTGGGCAAAARTCTGTCTGCCAGTCACTGATGTACTCAAAAACATAGATTCTGAGAAGGTGCTAAAGTGGCCATAAACAGTGACATTCCTTGAAAACCAAAAGCTTCCTTTATTTTATATTCATGACTTTAGAAYTGTAGGTGATTTGAATTCACCTCAAACATAACTGCTAATATGGAGCCAGCAGCTGCCAAAAGAAATCATGAAGTTGGCAGGCAAACTAAATATTGGTGGCATGATACAAGTGGCTGAGAGAACTCTGGGGCTTAGAAAAATAAATCCTGTTGCTCAAGACAGAAAGTTCAAAATGGTTCCTGTTCCTGCAGCCACACAGATTAGGTGGCAGTAAGTCAAATCTTAAATGCCCAATAAATTCACAGTATCCCATGCTTTGCTCTGCTGGAAAAGAAACTTGTAATTTGGATTTATTTCTTGCTCTCTGCCACAGCAAATCTTAGTTCAGTGTGTGGCATTCAGCTCCTGAATGGCATTCAAGGCTATATATGAGCCCTGTATGGACAAACTAGAACAAAAATTGATGACTGGTCTGCTGTATCCTCCTTCTCCTCCTGGGAATCTCAGCAATTTAGAGACATTACATAAAACATTACAATCAGAAAACTGTTGCTAGAAGAAACTGACTTAACTGATTGTTCCTATAAGCACCACAACTTTATAAAGATTTTTAAAATTCATAACCAAATGCTTAGTTCATGCATTGATTGCCAATAATTATCTTCTGTAAAAATTACATAAATACCATGAGAACACCTGTTATATGAATTATATTTTTTCAAAAATCACTGAAAGATAAAATACTTCCTTTTTTAAAAGTATTTTTCTCTGCATTAATGAAGACATCAATGTTCAAAATAGAGTACTATACAGCACAAAATATTCTTCTGCCTTCCTTCTTAAAATCTCTTCCTGAGGACTTTTCATGCCTATTCCCTGTCACCTTAAGTCAGGAAACATTAACAACCAYTGGGGTGTACAACTGCTTTCCACCCATTTAGAACCACATGCAAATTCTTAAATTGTTCAGGAGCAACAGTTACAACTTGCCTTACCAATGCAACTTTCACTTTTTACTTCGTATCCTGGTGGACAGATGCACCTGAATGAGCCTTCCAAATTCTGGCAGGTACCAGGAGAGCACGAGCCAGGCAGTGCCACACACTCATTGGTATCTTTGGGGAATGGAGGAAATCAAGAAAGGTTTAGAATTTTGTAATTTTTATGGTAACAAAACATAAATAAACATGGAAGGGTTCTATAGTAATTTTCTTTTTCKAAGTAAATTAATTGCTTGAAGACCAAAAACTACTAAAAAATCTGTTTTCGTTTAAGTCACCATCATTCWCTTTTGATGTCTAGATATTCAGACTGTGTTGCTTCCCTCTACATGGGAGCTATTTCAGCTAATTTCAGCTTATTTCAGTTTATTTCAGCTCACCAGTACTTGAACATCATGTGGTCTCATACTTACCTACACAATTCTTGCCATCCAGAGTAAGCTCATATCCTTCATTACACAAACACTTGAAAGAACCAATTTCATTGAAACACCGTCCATTTCTGCACACCTGACCAAAGGAACTGCACTCATCAATATCTGATAAAAAAAAATTAAAATTTCAAAATTGAACCCAAGAAGTGAGAGCTGAGTCCCAGCACASTACACACAGTATGTTATGAACACACTCAAGTTTCAATGCTTAGTATTTCTGTGGAAAAGGTGCATTTTGCAGCAACAAGAAATCAGCCAGAGGAAAGTAACTCTCACTTGAGCATTAAGATGCACATTCTAATTAAACCACAACTCTTTTATAGGGTATTACAATTTCCAGGCTTCTAGCATTACCTCAGTTACTGCATCTGGAGATATTCAATTACTGCTAAGGGACYGCATGACACCAAGTTTACCAACAGAGGAGAAAATGTTACATGAGGTGTTACAGGTTTTACCTGGATCCATATGCACTTGAGTTTCCTCCTAAAAACCTGTCCCTGCCAATCTCAAGTTTTGGACTATGTAATTTGYTTTCCACAGGATGATTTTCTCCTTAGTAGCAGCTCTGGAAATGATGTTTTAAAATTCTTATTTTGTAGGGTTACTTCAGTAATGCAGACTTAAAGGAGCACTGCATAAGGAAMACTATGGATGAGGAAGAATAAATGAAAAGGATTTTGGATAAGCATCAAGCTGTGAGAAAAACTTGTACTTTGCAGCACATTCTTGTTAATTTTTTCTTTCCTGGACAAGAAGAAGATTTAAAATRCTTTTTAAAAGATGTACTAGTTCTATCCTGAAGCTAAAGACTTTGCTGTGTCTTCCTTCTGTAGCAGGAAGGGGTGTAAACCCTCCCTGTTTTCTTTGCTTATGCTCTGCACAAGGGAGATCTCCAGGTTTATGAGCTGTTTTTTATCAGCCCAGGAAGGTGTTGGTTGCTTTATCACAAGAACCCAGGACTTAAAGCAGTCCAAACCCATCAGATACTCTGGTGCCCTGTGCTTTAGGGAATGCAAAGTAGCAACGTCTGTGTCAGCTCTGCATGATTTTGCTCATTTTAGGAGAGCAGATCTGGAAGGTTACAGATCAGCTGTCTGCCTCTCCTACTGCTGGTCTGCTTCTTCTTTCTCACCCTGTGCAAAAGTCAAGTAAAAGGGTGAAATAAAGGAATTCCCACTGGTGGTGGGATGGAACAAGTTGGTGCCTGTGGACTGTGCCTGTAGCCAGAGATGTGCTGTAAATACCACAGGAGYTGAGAGATGCATTAAAACTTCAGTGAACTGAAAGTTGCCCCAGCAGTCCAGATATTTAGGAYAATATTATCTTAATTAGCTGTAATTAAAAAACACTTTTAATTAGTTTAAAACATAACAGAAAGGATTMATCTCTAGGGCTGGTAACAGCAGAAGCTACTGCACTCAATTAACTTTATTCACACCCTGGCATCTCTTCTTTTTAACTGCACACTGTCCTCCTTGGCATGCCAAGCCAGCAGCAATGAAAATAAGAGCTTGGATTAGGTCTCTTACCCACACAATCATTATTACGAGTTAACTCAAATCCTGGATAACACAGGCAGTTGTATGATCCAACTGTGTTCTTGCAGGTTCCATTTCCACATGGATACTGTTCACACTCATCAACATCTGCAAGGAGAGACAAACTGCAGGTGGGAACTGGTTTTTCCAGGTATGGGTGATGTGTTGGCAGTGCACAACTGCAGTATCCTAAACTTTGGTCCCTCGTTTCATCTGTCACATTTTGTGTTTATGCTACAGATTTTTACAGCTTCTCAGTACACAGAGAAAAACATTACATCATGTAAGTTTGTATGTGTTTTAAAATAAAAGGTACTGTCATATTTAAAAATAAATGTGTATGTGTAGTTATCTGAAGGCATTCCATCTTGTTTTCCATACTAACATTTCGTAATTTAACATGTACAAGTGATCAGGATTGAACATGAAGGATTAGCCATCACAGCCCTGAAATTATCAATTGTTGTGTGCATATTGTACCACAGAGCCCGTGAAAAGCTGTTGAAAATATAATTCAATTTATGTAAGTAAATGGATCATATCAATATTACATCCAGAATTATAAAGACTGCTTAAAAACTTTTGTAAACATTCATTTTTAAAAGGCACTAAAGTTCAATGTCTCCTGTGTGTTACAGTAATTTCTGGAGTTTCATGGGGATCTGGAAGCTGTTGAGATTTTGTCCTGCTAGTTCTTCAAAATTTTGCAATGTCAAAATAGGTCACTTTTCCAAATATCCTCCTCTGAGTGTCTGACAAATGTGATTTAGTTTAAATGCAAGAAGACTCTAGGTAAATATGAATATGTATTACAACGTGAATAGGTTTTAAATATCTGTTTAAAGTTGAAATGCATAATCTTTTCATTTTAAAACCCTGTAGAACTAAACAGATTAAGAACCAAGATTATGAACTAAAAGAACAGGAACATTCTTATTGAACAATCTTATTTCTTGTATCATCTCTATCACGTCATCATTTTCACATGAAATGAGTATAAAGTTACATTAAAAGGGGGATTTTGTTCTTTTAAATGACACATGAACTCAATAAATTTAAGTCACTGGAAAATGTGTGGTTTTAGCTCCAAGTTCTATCACTCTCTGATACATCCTACAAAACTCTCTGTTGAATAAGCCAGTATGATGTATTTCTGTGGAAATGTTTCTACAGTAACGTGGAGCTATCTCAGAACACATTGTTTTGTTCTGTTTTTTTCTCAAATTAATTTTTTCCCCCCCAAAGACAGCTTCACAGACTTTATTCACAAAAACCCCCCCTAGAAATGCCTGAATTAGTTTTTTTAACATCAGTATAACCTACTGAAAAAAATTAGACCCGTAAACCCTGCTTCAAAGAGGGGGGACAGCCAAAAACAACCACACACAGGAAAGTATTTTCTCTCCATACCCATGCACATAGTCTGATCTTGGGATGCCTTGAAGCCATTGTGACATATGCACTGGTAGCTTCCCTGCATGTCCACACACAAGCCATGACTGCAAACGTTAGGAATCTCCAGACATTCATTGCGATCTGTAACAAAAACACAAAACAGATGGTGCACGCCATTGACCTCCATTATATCCTYGTTTTACACAAATAATGTTTTTACAATACACTGTTATGATTAAAACCAGATTCAAAATTATCTGTAAGCAAATCTGAATTGTAAGAGAATTTCATTTTACAGGAAGTGCTTGCCTACACAACCTTGAGGATAAAACGACTCTCAGGATTTGGCTGATACCTAGAAAATGTCCTTTAAAAATGTCACTCTGTCTTTTTCTTTCTTTTTACTGAGAAATGTGGCTATAAATCAAAACAGCAGAATGCACAAGGTAACAGAAAATAGAAGTCATCTGATTTCTTACCAATGCAGGCACCATTGGGTGACAGTTTAAAGCCAGCAGCACATTCACAGCGGTAGCTCCCAGGGCTGTTGATACAGTCAGCATTTCTCTGGCAGAGGTTGTCCCCATTGCTGCACTCATCAATATCTGAAAAACCAAGAGTTCAGGCATCAGAAACCACTCCTGCCTCAGATTCACATTGTATTGTCTGCCTGTGGAAGAGGAAACTTCAGTCCTACACAAAGCTCCAGCAGCCTGACCTCCAGCATGCAAAAAGTAAAATCAACACCATTCACCCATGCCACCTTTTGGATGAAAGAGGATCCCACAAATCCAACTTAACATGCATCAAAGTCACTTTGGAAATCTGCAACATCTGCCTAAAGAAATTTTTGTATTAAAAAAAACTTCCTCTTTGAGTTTAGGCTGAAAAAATAAGTGGCACAGTTTGCAACTTTTTAGGTTGCACATGTTAGCACAAACTTCTTGAACAAATGACAAATCCCCTACTTGCTTTACAACACACAAAACTATCAGCTTCTATGAGTATCTCTGCCTCTAAAACTGTAGCAGAAGAGACACAGGTTGGAAAAAAGAATCCCAGATACTTTTTTTTGAGAAATTCTGAGAACAAGAATTAAATTTTCTCCCTAAAATAAAACAAAACAAAAGCATTTACTACCTATTTAGAGGCTTTACAGAAAACAATTACAAATTTGATTAGGTGCATGTGCATCTGTAATAAAAACAAGCGCTTAGACTSATTTATAACCTCAAGCCCTACAAAAGCTCACAGTCTGCCTCTTAGATTTTGAAAACCACATGAACTAAATGTTCCCTTTCCCTTTAGGATAAGCTTAAGGGGGCTAAGGAGAAAATAACCAAATTTYAAATCACCTTCACAGACCAGGAGCAGGTCATTGTAACTGAATCCAGTGGGGCACTCACAGCGGAAGCTGCCAATCTGATTGATGCAAACTCCATTGGCACAGATTCCTGGGATTTCCTTACATTCATCAATGTCTGAAAGGCAGAGGAGCTACTTTTAAGTACAGTTCATCATGTCTTTACACACTGCAAGGGTTCTCATTTTCGCTGTGTTTAAAACTGAGTTGAGACGTTCCCTTTAATCCACAGAAATTACACACAGGTCACAAAACCMCACACATGCCCATTATGACAGAAAATGGCATGTGAGGTTCAGGAAGTGATCAAAACAGAGCTACACTAAATATTGGCCAAGATGCAAAACTCACAAATGTGCAGAGAAGCCCCGCAATATTTCTGAAGGCAAAGCTTTTTAACTTACTGATCAAAACTCAAAATTTTGAACTCAAATGGTGGCAGGTGAACAAAATACCACAACAAAATGCAGAAGTTAAAAACAAAAAGGAAACATTTTACATAAAACTTGGTCGCAATTTGTGTCACCACTGTAACTCCAAAATTAAATTTAACAACTTTATATATGAAATGCTTATTTTAGTTAACATTATTCAGGMACAAAAACATTATGCAAAACAATTTTAGGATAAAATAAGAGTGGTGAAACTTACCAACAGCTTTTCCAGTATGGATATCAAAAGTGAAGCCAGGAATATTTCCACACAGGCTCTTGAATTCAACTAGAGCAAAATAYAGAGCAATGCATTTTCAGGGAATGCATAAATTTCCCAAGAATTACTTGTAGTCTTCCCAGCTACTCCAGAGCTGTTTAAAGCCAAATCTACTCAGGAGAGCAATTGCCTCTTCTATAGCTTGTATTGAAAATTCAGACTGCCAAAAAATTAATGCAAATTGAAATAGCAACATACTTTCCTCAAATCTTTGCAGATTTTGGCACATGAGTAAATGTCTGATTTGAGAATGCAGTCATACAATCAGGTTTTGGTTTTGTTTTGTTTGTTTGGTTGATTTTTTTTTAATAGAACTTCTTAAGGTTTATTCCTGTTTTCTAAGCATCTGTAGTGAAAATCTACAGCACCATTTTCAAATATGAGAAATAAATGTAATTTACCAGTACCTATGCTTCTTTTACAATACTATCTATTCTATTTTCTGTGGAATTACTGCTGATCAGTTCCTCTGAACTGTTCAGCAGAATGGAGACTGTGCTTTAAAAAGAGATGCTCCAAAAGCCCCACATTTTTTAMTATGCTCCTTCTATATCCTCTTTTTGTATTTGGAGAGTGGGAAATGCTTGGCATGAAAATAAATTAACCTACWGTTTTCTAGGAAAGGTGTTTGAAATTGTGTGGGTTTGCAACATACAGAGAAAAATTTCTAGCATGGATTCTACTAATTTTTGCAGATTAGGTTTTAGTGGCAGAACAGTGCTCTCCTGGCAAAAAGTTATTACACATTTACAGCAATAATTTTTTCTCTAGTTAGAAATATAAGAAATGAGAGGCCTACAACTATAAGCATGTCAAAACTGCATAATACTACCAGAGGAATTTGTACTTGTTTGAGGGAAATGCAGCAACTCCAGTGTGAAGACACAACCAGTTTGAATGAACAGTTTGCAAACAATAACCATGCAGCCACTATTCAGCAYCTTTTTAGATCCTATCAGCATTCAAGTTATCCAGAAAAAGTATGTTTCAATATTCAGTTTCCAAACTACTGCCAAGGAAGCATTTCAAGGTGTGTGGCAGGTTATTTCTACATTCAGGGCATTAGGTTAATGWGAAATATCCTTCAATAAAGTGAGAACAATTAAAAAAAACATCTGATTGACATAAAATTCAAAGGGTTTCTGGAAATTTAATATCTGGAGACCTCCATGAGTGCTTAATCCACTGTTGGTGCTGCTGACGACTTACAGGAAACCTCTTTACTCAACAGAAGGAATTTGATTTGTCTCTAAACCTGAAATGCTAACAAATTATTCTAGCACCAAAACACGAAAAACAAAGAGCTCCTTCTGTATTCTTACAAGTAAAGCTCTTTAATCTGGAGCAGTTAAAGTCTTTACTGGCTGTAGTTTGAGTTTCTTACCATCTGCATTTTAATGGCAGCTCCTCAGGAGCTCATGATTCTGAAATGTTTAACTACCATTATAAACTGAATAATTCTTGCCTCCTTTACACCAAACATCCCCATTTTTAGAGAATTTAGTTAAGCACTTCTCAGAATGATATTTGTCAAATTTTTCCCACATTCAGACATTCAGGTCTTTTCTCTAAGCCAAGCAGGATCTGAACATCAACATTTTCTACTTTCTTCTGTTCTACTCTTTAATGTCTGCTTAATGTTCACCCAGGTTATTCTTGCAGTGCAGGGTAAAGGGCTACAGAGCTGTCTACCATAGTGCTTTACCATCCAGCAACTTACTGCCCTTTCATAGATACATCTTTAATACATGTTACTATAATAATAGTAATTTAATACACTAATAATTTAATACACTAATATATTTTACATACTACTTACGTGGAGGATTTGAGGCTCAGCAACTTAGCTATTTTCTGCAAGGAGATTTATGCCATTACTGCTGTTAGTAAGCCTGCCAGTAAATACACCAGACAAAAACAGAGCCCTGTGCTCACTACCCTGTCCTAGTGGGACACTAGGATCACCTGTGTGATCACCTACTTCCATAACAAATCACATCAGGTCTGGGAGGATGAGAAAGAGGCTCCAAGGACTGCAGGACCTCTTTAGTTCTATTATGCTACCTCCGTGTTTCATGAATTTCACTGAATTCACAAAGTTTTTCACAATTTTTCTCCCCAGTCTTTACTGTGTAGAGAAAGAGTATATAATGAGGTAAGGATTGCATGAAAATGTCTTTATACAAAATGCCAAAATATCCACATAAAAGCGTGCTAGAGATTTACCTTCTGGAAGCTTGGCTTTGCATCAGTGACTTTAAAAATATTTCAAAMCCCCATATACTTGGTAACTATACTATATTTTAGGTCAAAAAGATCTGCCACATAACAGGAAAAAAATGGAGATCAGGCACTCCTGAATTTACCAAACCATGGAAGAGTTCTGGACAYTCTTTGTTACCTTGTAACAGTGAAGCAGCTTTCTACACTTCTTTGGGTAAAAAAAAACCAAATAAAAAAGGACTATTATTTCTGGTTAAAGTCTGTATGCTAATGGTTATGATCTGCATAATGTGTAAAACCAAACAAAACAGTCTTTACTATTTATTGTCATCAAACAGAGACTGACTGCTAAGAATAAACAGAGAAAAAAGGAAGAAAGAGCTCTGTTCACCAAGAGAAAAAAGGCAAATGCATGGGGATGTGAAGTTCACTTAAAATCCTCATCAGGGCAGAATAATGCTCTTAATGGGCCACTGGGCTCAGTCTGGTGATGTGGGTAAGGTGACTGTGCCCCAACCCCTGTCTGTGATGTGCAGCCCTCAGCCAGATTGCAAAACAACTGATTATAGAACACAAGTGCAGCTTTTCAGCCATTTCCACTTGGAAGTTGTGTTTGATCCCCCACACAAACCCTTTTCATGGTGAAAAAGGTTCAACCACGCCTGCAAAAACAGTAAAGTCATTTAGAAAAGCTAACAAGGCAACACTGAAATATTTCAGGGAATATTTAAACCCCGTAACTGCTTGCACAATACCAAGCAATTTTGGTTTTAACAAATCATTAAAAGCTGCAGGAGTTTTTGAGAATTTGAGTGTCAGAAATCTAAAAGGAGAATTCTTTCTTCCACCCAAGAGCATTAATTGCATGAATCCCTGCTAGCAGTTTGCTGTACTCTTCTCATCCTGTTGTCACCACAGTGACAATTTCATGACATTTAGACAAATGACTATGGGAAAGAATTTCATGAGCTCTCTGTGGTAGCAAACATGTATTTCCTCTCTCAAGCTTATTTCCATTTCCCATTCCTGACTGGAAGGAATATTCCCTCATTCTCCCTCCTCCTATTTAAGAAGGAAAAGGCAGTTTTCCCTTCTTTTCAGTCCTATTTTCCTTCTCTTTACTGTGAGGGAAAATCTTTGTTAAATTATCTGTTGTTTACCTCAAATCACCAGGATAAATCACACTTTGAATGCAAGTAATGAACTCTTCACACTAAAATAATAAATGATATTAAAATCACAGCACCAGAGGCATAGATTAAGTGACACTAAACCAGTAAATCTGGGACAAGTACATTAAACAACAAACTGTGTTTGTACAAAACAGGCATGTGAGTTTTTCAGTTTTATCTAAGCATATAGATAAATATGCTCTCTCCTTTTTTTCAAATGTAAAGAATTTTTCAGTGGATGTCAGGTTTCCCTCTGAGTTGGTGATTCTCCCACCAATGACTTTTCTGAGTTGACCTTTCAGGGATGTCTTATTCCAGGAAAACAATTCCATAAACATTGACTGAGAATGAACTGTCCTCTATTATTTTCACCTCCATTTAAGGAAGAGAATTTTTTTACTTCCCGTTGCAATGCCATACTTACTGGGCAATGTTTCAAGTTCAGTTGCCTTCAGCAGAGGAAACATAAATGCAGCCAAGGACATCATGGATCATATGGGAGACACAGCTGAAAAATCTAGGAAGGCTTCCAACACTCAGTACAAAACCCAGTTCTGATGTTCTGACAGACTAGGACTACCAGGATAAACGTGTCTCCAACTATCAAGAACTAAATTACACTCTCCTAAATTAATTATCCTGGGGTACAGACTAGGCAGGGGGTTATCTCTGGTCAGTCAGTATCTTCAACACCAGTATTCCTGCTCAGAACAAGTTCTTTTGGGATGAAATGTTAACTTTAGTTAATAGGTCAAAGCAGCAGATAAGCAAAGAAAGTAACAAAATGGGGTGACCACAGAAGGCTTTACCTGTTCCTGGAGTTGGACACGGCTCACAAGGTTTGTTCCAGGCTTTCCCAATATTGTATGTGCAGCAGCACATCCTTTTGGTCACATTGAAGGGCAGTTCATTCTCACATGAGGTTCCATTATAGCTTCTGTAGCAAAAGCTTTTCCTCATGTCTGGATATGAGAAAAGAAGCACTTATGAACTAACCAAACTTATTATAATTATGATATTATGTAAATATCAACCCCCTACCAAACCAGATAAGATTCATTTACTCAGTTTTCTGAATGCAACATAAACATGGGCATTTTAAAATAACTTAAGGATTGATGTAATCCACAGTCTCTGTTTTAGACTTGGGTGACATATTTTCTGTTTTCATTTAWAGACACAAGGGGGGAAAAGACAAACTCCTAAGAAATCATAAACACAGTGCAGATACTCAACAGATCCATTTGTATGGTAAACCCCACCATTTGGAAATGATCAGCTAAAATAAACCAGGGAACAGTGAGTCCTGTTAGGGAGTAAGAGCCCCTAAATGCTGCAGGCCAATCACAGGGATCTCCTTCCTCTTAACACAACACCAGCTGGGAGCTAAAAATAGTCAAAATAGTCACAAAGCACAGGGTCTGGCCCTCAAACAGCCTGATAATCTCACAGTTCTAGTAAAGATGACATTTTGCATACCCATGCAGTTGTGTCCTCCGTTCACCTGCATATATTCAGGYGGGCAAATGCAGGTGTAGTTCCCCAAGGTGTTGTAGCAGGTGCCAGGACCACAGACACCAGGGTGTGCAACACACTCATCAATATCTAGAAAACAAGAACAAAACCACTCCAGTTAACGAGGGAGAGGAGGTCCAAGGCCAAGCAAATATTTCTGAGAAATACAACCATAATACAACCACGCTAAAAAAACAAAAACCCTTCATTTAAAGAATTGCTTGAAAAATACAGCTCTGATTTTAACCTCTAAGTTTAGTCTTAGTTCTCTTAGGTGCAAGACWACATACTGAATAAACTCTTAAGTTCTTGAACTTGCTACTGAAATCAGCTTCACAAGACATTCACACTTTCTTCTCAGAGCAGGGTTAGTCACTGTTTAGGGTCAATTTGCAGTTATGAAAAATCTTAAACACAAAAGAAAAACCAGTATGAACTTTACTTCATATTGAGTAAATTAAACTTGTACTCTCACACCCAAAATGCAGAGAGCATCATAAAACCTACAGGGTGATAAGCCAGAAATCATTAATAACYCCTTAGTTTGCTGAATACACATGGCTGAGGTCTAATATCTAAAATAAACATTAATATATTGAAGTGTTCCATTTCAACCTTTGTACTAATTGTATCYTTGGTACCAAAGATAATGATTTTAGGGAATACTCTAGGTAAGGGTGGGGTGTACCGTGCCCACTTATGGATTTAAGGCCAAAAAGTAATGGTTTTCATGGTAACTGCACTGTGACAGAGAAAGAGGCTTTAAAGGACCAAACCTTCACAGATTCTTGTCTCTTCACTGAGGTAGTAACCTCTTGGGCATTCACACTGGAAGCTGCCAAAAGTGTTGATGCAATTTCCACCTTGGCAGAGACCTGGCAGCTCCTGACATTCATCAATGTCTGAAAACAGAGGGGGAAAAAAAAAAAACAACTCACCATATTTTCATTCCTCAATGAAAAGAAAGAAGAGAATTTAAGTACTG
Source organism: Cardinalis cardinalis (assembly GCA_014549065.1). Classification (NCBI taxonomy): domain Eukaryota; kingdom Metazoa; phylum Chordata; class Aves; order Passeriformes; family Cardinalidae; genus Cardinalis; species Cardinalis cardinalis. The sequence goes on from JACDOX010000373.1 coordinate 438,605, forward strand.
CCCTGAAATTTTGCCAACTAGTAGCTTTGAACTGTCATGTGTGGCTTTTTTGGGTTTTTTTTTTTGCTTCCAAATTGCTCTCCAGGAATGCATGGATAAGATGCTCATTCTCTTCCATTCAAACAGCCCTTAAGGAGCAGTTTCAGCTTGTTAAGTCCAATGTTCCATTGCTGTTTACAGGATTTTGGCATCTAATTCCTCACTTCTGCCCATTTATTGGAACCAGAGCTGCTCTGCCTGATGAATATTTCCTGACATTTGCACTTTCTGCTGATGAGCTGTAATTGTCAWAAATGACTTATCCTTCAGGGCCCAATTTTGAAATCCAGTTAAAGTAAGGAAGCACACAAAAGGTATGCACCAGATTGYTTTCCTACTGAAATGGTGTTGGGCTTCCTCAATATTATTTTGCTGTGCGTCTTTTCATGCTGTTTCCCAATTCACATAAACAGTTGTTTTAGCTTTGCACTAAATATTATGATTTTTGAAAAATATAGTTCCTCTTCAAAGATGACCCCTTTTTTACTATTATTATTATCATCAATATCAACGATCGAAGTCATTTATAAGAAACTCACCTTCTAAAATAATAGTGATGGGATTTGGTCTGAATCCTTCTCCCCCTGGACAGAGAGTGTTGTATTCAGCTAAAGTAAAATATAACAAGAGACATGTCAGTCTCATAAAAAATAAAATTGTGACAACAGAATCATAAAACATCACTTGTGTTTTTAATGGCTGTTCTTCCCTACAGTAATTTGGTTTCTACTTTTTTGACCTATTCACAGTAAATAAGACATGTGCATTAGATTAACAGAAAACCAATGTAAGATGAGGAGTTATGCTTTCTTTTATTACCATAATTCAGATACTCTTGAAGCAAGCACAATGTTGATTTTTCCATACTGTGTCCTTACAGATGCACATATTTTCTGTTTTGATTAGTTCTTTAATATGAAATGTCAGTATGCYACTGATAAAGGTAAGTGTCAAACTTGTAATTCCTATTGTTATGTAAAGAACAACATACCTGACATTTGTGTTGCAATATTCATTAAAGACCTTCAAAGTTCTACAAAGCTGACAACTATCATTAAGTAATAGTTTTTAAAGTACTCAAGAGTACTTAGACATAAATAACAACAGTTATCAACATTCTGCTTTGGAGAATKATGAAGCCCTTCAAATTAAAGTCATGGTTTCAGTTCTAAGCATAATTCATTTATTTCCTTACCAATTTTTGCTCAGCTCCAAGCTGCTGAGCAAAAATGCCCAGCAGATGTATGCACTCTATTTCACTCTTATCTGCAAATTTCTTTTTTTTTTTTTTAATGGGAGAAAAGTAGGAGCAAAATAAAGTGCCCAACACTAYCCAAAGAATCACCTGGCCTGGTGGGAAGTGCCTCCTAAAGGYAGCACTGATTTATTAGTGTGAGAACAGGCACCAAGTCAGCCACAGAAGACTAAAGGTCAGGTCTGTGATGCTCAGGTCCACACCCCTGGTCCCTCYGACAGTAGCAGTGAAATTTGACTCGAATGACCAATGCACAGCAGCACAGTAAAAGACTGTAAACTCCTTTCCCATCCCTTCTGAAATAAGGCAGCACCAGGAGAACACGAGGACATTTCCTTACTGCTGTTGACAGGGGGACAGGTCTCACAGGGGTTCCCCCAAGCCTTTCCCAGCGAGCAGCAGCACGAGGAGCGAGTGACTCCCACCCCAATCTCAGTGTTGCAGGACAGGCCCCCGTCCCCTCTCGGCCCAAACTTCAGGTAGCAGCTGCCCACACGGTTATCTGTGTAAAAAACACACGTGGTTACAGCTGCACACCAAGATCCAGGCAAAGAACTGCAGGCATCCATCTGMAATTTCATGCCTAGAAGGAGGAATTCAGGTAACATTGTGCTCTTGAAGTCATTGGCACTTCAAGAACATTGAGAGTTGTTGATGYTGAGAGAGACAACACTAAAAAACAATACAACAGGATATGCAGAAYTGTGGAATTGTTATTTTTCTACCTCATTTGCATAAAAGCAGTGATTTTTAAGGTGATAGCTCAGGAAGCTTTTACTTACCCACACAACCCACTCCAGTAGGATTCAGCTGGAAGTCTGGAGGACAATTACACTCATATCTTCCAGGAGTGTTTACACAAAGACCATTAACACAATTAATGGGATCAGCGCATTCATCAATATCTAAAACAGGAAAATCCACATTCGTAAATCTGCTCATTGGACAGAAAAGAATAATTTTACTTTCTAAGACAACCTAGAAAGTTTCAAATGCAAGTGAATTTTAGTTGAAACTGATGAGGAGTCTTAAAAATAATTCAGCAAATGACTACAAATAAACTTTGTTCATCTTCATATTTAAGAAGCCATCCTTTTTGCTGATGTATTTCTGAAAAGCAATGACTTACCTGTGCAATTCCCCCCAGTTCTATCCAGCTCATAGCCATCATCACAGATACAACGAAACATTCCTGGGAGATTATTGCAGGTGCCAAACACACAAATATTCTGGAAGGAGCATTCATCYGTGTCTGAAGGAATGCATTAAAATCAGAAAGTTACACAGCTTTACCACATTATTGTTATTATTATTGCTGTTGCTGTTATGATGCATCATAGCACCATAAAAGCAAAAGGAGACACACGCAAAATATTTTAAAAACTAACATTTTTGAGTTTGTGTAGAATACTACACAAAATTTCTATTTGTGAATTTGTATTGGTATAGAACGTGTAACAAGAAGAAAGAGAGTGTGTAGGCATCACCAGTCCTATCTCCTTGGAAGAAGAATACATGGAAAATAGGAAGTACAAGAATTATCTATGACTTTCTCAAGCCCACATTGAAATAGTTATGTAGTAACTACACACAGATGAGCTAAAATGCATCTAAAGGACTGCACGCTCAACTAAATTGAAGATGAAATCAAGTTGAAAGACACTGACAGAAAATTGGATGATTCTGTCAGCTGCAATGTGGAAAGGAGATGAACACTGACACCACAGACTGCAAAGCTATGGCTTTAGGCACAAACTGTGAAAGACTTCTGAGCTGAAAGTAAGTGGGATAGGAGTGGAAAAAAAGCCCCTGTCAGACAGCAGAACTTTTTAAGTTGCCAGAATAAAGCAGCTGTGGAAAAGGCAAATGCTGTCCTGGCACGTATTAGTGAATTATTTTTAGCACAGTCAGGGAAGTGGCAAGCATTAATATCATTTCAGAAAGCACAGCCGAATCTTAATTTGAAATCCTGAGTACAGTGCTCTGTTGATGAACTAACATTGCACAAGATGTGCAAAAGGGGCATTAAAATTATTACAGTAATACAAAATCTACTTTTAACCTGGCTGGATTACCTCAGCCAGAGGCTGAGAAGTGATAAAATGCCTCTTTATAGTAATATATGAGGAAGGTTAAATTCTGAGGACCATTTGAGAGACATATTTTTTAGGGAAAATGAATACTCAACATCCAAAAGTCCTGAGTCAATTTCATCTGGAAAATAAAATTTCTAAATACCCTGGAGTACAGCCATGGAATGACTGCCAAATCAGGTCACTGAGAAGCTAATGTACTGATATCTTAAGAGACTTCTGAAGAAAGTGGATTAATAATTTTTATTACCACTATTTCACTAAATCAAGACTGGATTTTGCCTCTTGATGGTGGAAATCAGCCAAGGACTCTGCTTACCATAGTACAGATTAATATATCAAMCTCAAAATGATAGAAATAAAAGCCAACTTCTTTTAAGAATTCAACACCCAGATATTTTAGCTCTCCAACAGCACAATTTAATCAATGGAATGCTTTCAGATGTCTGCTGCAATCATAGTAACATATTAAGCATTTCTCCAAAATCCTTCAATTGTTGGACCTAAATCCTTCAACACACTGACCCAAAATTTAGAATTACATTGTTTTTCAAAACATTGGTTGGCTAGAAGAGATTGGATCTATTAGGGGATTTTTATTAGACTATTGGCACCACTGTAATACAAATGAGCTGCACAAAGAAATTCAGTAAAGATGACTGAYAATGCCTGATAATGATTAACAAATCTGACTGTGGCACAGGTAATTCCTCAGAAGCACCTGAATTACTCTGAATTCTGATTCATACATGTACACCTTAATGTTGGAACATGCCACGCTCTGGACTGAATCTTAGAGATTAAACTTTGAAACCTGTTTATCGAATCTCACCAAGAATTTTAATTTCCAAAGATGTTATGTGATTTTCACCATTAAATATGAAATAAGTTAAAAGATTTGGGGCCCAACTAAAATGTTTTCATTTACTATACAGCCATATTAAATAAAAACAACAAAAGGGAAAAGAACACAATAGGGAATAAGAAACTGAACTGGACTAGAGAGGTAACACGGGGTTTTCCACACACTATTCAATAGTGACAAAAAGGACTTTACAACAAAAAATTACAAAATTGCTGAGGCAAACCTCTGCTCTGGGATTTATGGCTGAAAGCCAGGAAAACGTCACAAAAAAAGATGAAAGCAACCTTCCCACATAATCCACACCGGAGAAACTCCTTGTACGTGAAACATGTGGTGCTTTCTCTGCTTCCAGGCTGAGGTCCTGTTGGTTGCTCTTTGGTTCAGAGCAGCCAACCCCAACTCAGAGAGCAGGGCTGAGGCAGCAGCAGCAGCAGCAGCAGCTCACCTTGGCAGGACCTGCCATCAGAGGCAGGGGTGAAGCCCATCTCGCACTCACAGCGGAAGGCACCGGGCGCGTTCAGGCACTGCCCGTTTTCACACAGCTCCACATCCTCTGCACACTCATCAACGTCTGTGGAAGACAGGAAAAACCTCTCTGGAACTACAGGTTTCACCAGCAGAAATACAGATAAATATATCCTGGTGTTCAAAATAACAGCGCTGTTGAGCGTTTAAGGTATAAAACAGAACACTTATATCATCCTGAAGTAAATGGAAAGAATGCAGGAAAGCAAACAGTTTCTAAAATTATTCCTTTCACCTTTCCATGATTCCTTACTCCTTGTTTTTCATTAACAGATGAAAATTTTTCAAATAATGTAGGCTTTTAAGATTCAGTTTTGAATAATCTTGACAAAAAAGTTAAGTATCTTGCTTAAAAAGTAAGAATTTTGCATCTTCGTATATATTGCTATGCTRTTTTGTCAGAAAAAATGTCCAAAAGGCAAATTTTCCTAAATAATACATAGAAAATTATAGTAATATTCATTTTAGAAAATATTCTTTGAGRGTGAGGAACATTACAATACTGTTTGCACACCAGAAAATCTCCTAGTATGACCCAAAGGAGCTATAAAGAAAGAGAATGGCAAGGGAGGGCATTCATTTTTATAGTAATCATAAGAAGTGATAATTTTGTCAGGTATGCTTATGATTGTCCAAAAAAGATTTTACATGCTTTCTTCATTTTATTAGTCCATAATTRGCATTACATCTGATTTTAGAGAAACCCAGAAGCTCAATATAGGGATAAAACATTGTGCTCATGAACTAAAAACTTGAAATACAAAACCAAGTCATATTTGAAGGTCTTTATTCTCAAATAAAAAACTTCACACTACTAATCAGAAAACCTTGTTTCTAAGCTTTAAATTAATTTTTGTTTGTAATTAGCCAGTTAGCCAATAATGAATGCATTCACAGTAGTTTTCTAGGTATTTTACTGTGATTAGGATGCATTCTCAGACCTAAATATATTGACCAAATACAGGATGTGTTTAAAGTTGAGAGCAGAGATAATGTTGTATCTCCATCCTGTAAGTGATAAAGATCAGAGTAACTCAAGACACATTAATTAATATTTAATATAAAATCTTTACACTTGACATAATAAATATCAGCTTATTTTGAGTCACTTGCTGTGTGAATAACAATGTCCATTCTCCCCTACAAATTTAAACGCAGAGATCATGGGCAATGCTTTTTAAGTGCAGTTTGTTTTTATTTTTAAGAAGTCCTACTTAATAATCACATCCTGTTCTAATAAAAGAGTGATGGGAAAATAGATGATGCTAGAGGAACTGCAATAGCATTTGGTGTTCTTGACTAGAGGCACTGCTGCAGACAGGACATGCGTGTTCAAAATAATTGGCATGAAAATGAGGAGGAGGAAGCAGCAGCAGGAATTTCCCCTAAAAATGGACCTGGTGAATCCTACTGGGACACAAATCAAAGAACAATCAGGTGCCTCTGACACCATTTCTTACGCCGGACAGACAGGCAGCACCTCGATCTTAAATTACATTTTCACATTCATTGTCTTGCACTGTGGGCTTTGGTCTAATTCACAAAGGTTTCACACAAGAGAAGAACCACCAGGGACAAGTCAGGTGTCACCAAACCCCTTACCAGAGCAGGTGAAGCCATCTCCAGTGAATCCCTCTGCACAGGCACAGTGGTAGGAGCCCGGGCTGTTCACGCACTGGGCGTGGGCGCTGCACCGCTGGGTCCCGTTGGAGCATTCATCAAGATCTGCACATCGGGGTCAAAAAGTGCAGGCAGCAGCACACAGCAATTAGTAAACTGGCTGGTAATTAACTGCCAAGATAACCAGCACCACTGCAAACTTGATTTAAGTCTCCATAAAGACACATATTTAGTATTAGACAATACAGGGTTAATCTATAGTGACTCCATTTTAATACGTCTTCCTTTAAATTACAGCAGGTGGGACTGGGGAAAATGTTTCTGAGTAACAGATGGAATTCWGCTGGCTCATGACTTGGATATAAATGTCCTGTTAATGAGCTTAAAGTTAAAATTAGTTTTAAAAAAAAGAAACTGAACCAAAGAAATGCAGCGAGGTAAAGAACTGCCACTTATTTAGGAAGTCTCCTCAAGTAATAGAAGAAATTGAAAACAATGCAGTCCCATGAGGGTTGAGGCAAGTTATTCACTTGGATGTTAATATGTATAAAAAAAAGAATAAAATAGAAAAGAAAGAAGAAAAGAAAGAAGAAAAAAAAGAAGAAAAAAGAGAAGGAAAAAAGAAGAAAAACAGAAGAAAAAAAGAAGGAAAAAAAGAAGGAAAAAAATAAGGAAAAAAAAAGGAAAAAAGAAGAAAAAATAGAAGAAAAATAGAAGAAAAAAAGAAGAAAAAAAGAAGAAAAAAAGAAGAAAAAAAGAAGAAACAAGAAATCTCATAATATGGTAATTTTTTTAGCATATTATATCAATAAAGCCTTATCTTCCTTAGATCCCAAAATGTTCTGAAAACAAAAAGCAAGTATTACAATCTTTTACCCATCAAACTGAAACATGAAGGCAAGGGCACATACACAACTACAGCAGCCCAGCAAATGCAGCTACAAGTTTCCCACCCCTCCAGTCTCAATCTGGTTTATATCACGGTCTATAAATTGGAAAAATTACAAGACATYTACAAAAAAATGTTTGAAGGACTGGAAATACCTGACAGGAAACAATAAAATGAAATCTATTTAATTTCTGGTTTTTTGCACATTCCAGTAGCAGTTGTATAAAAACTTTGTAAAATATGTAGCTAATTTGGAAAGATGTTACAGCAWCAAGTTTCTGAGATAGTAAATCTTTTTTTTTTTCTTAGAAAACCAAATCTGTGAAACATAAGAATCTTTCATACCCATCTATCCACAGGCTACAGCACMCAGAAGAATAATTCTTTGTTTCCAATGGACTAATCACACAGTCACATTACATGTTTTCAGAAAAAAGAAAAAAAAAAGAGTGGGGAGAGAGAGAAAAAAAATCTTCATTTTCCATGTACTTACCAACACACTTAATGCCATTTCCAACCCAACCTTCTCTGCAGCTGCATTTAAAACTTCCTGGCACATTGACACACGAGGCATGTATGTCACAGTTGTGAGCTGCAATTTCACACTCATTCACATCTACAAGCACAAAACAAACTATCAGTATTTACATCAGATTATTAAAAATTCCACTCCTTTTACAYATTTCCACTGTGAGGGTTTGCAGTCCTTTAAAAAACAAATGTTTAAGAACGTAGAATAATTCAAGCAAGCTATTTTGTATTCTGTATTAGTAAAAAGGAGTGACAATTTGATTTCATTTTTGCTCTTTGTTTGCAAACATGACAATCAGTCCACTTTCCTACAACTGCTTTTCAGCATGAAATTAACACTCTTCTCCAGAATTTTGAAATATGCTGATCTTTTTTATGTCTAAAACTGGGATGAGGTCTTTGGGTGCACAGCCACCTTTCAGACCTAAAAATAATTATACACCCACGGCTGTAGTAGTTATAGAACAGATTCCTAAACACAAAATTGTAGGAGAAATTCTGTCACCTTCTTTTGGATGAGCCTGGATTCTTGAGAGCATGCAGAAGAAAAGGTACTRCTCAAATATCACAGAACTTGTAGAGTGATTATGAGCGGCTACAGAACCTTAAAAATTGTTGGCAAAGGATGAAGGATTTTTTTAACTTTTTTTTTCCCTCTTGTTCTTTCTTTAGACCACATGGCCATTTCCTGCACCTTAAGTTGAGATGAGTTAATCCTCCAGGTACATGTGAAAAATGAGCACTGATAAAAAACTTGCAACACAACTGCAGCCTTGCCATCCCAAGCCCTGTTCTGTAACAGKGGTGTTCACACAACCTGTGCTGCCCAAACCTTTAAAATCAGTTTGCAATGGGCTTCCAGCATTGATATGGTGAAGGAACACTCCATTTAAAACTCTGGCACATGCTAGCAGATGTGAAACACTCAAATACATACAAATATATACAGATATCAAGCTCTCTCGTGTGTGAACACTCGTGCATTTATTTTACCTGGAAGCCAACCAAAGTATGTAACACATTCACTGGAAATCTGTTTTACCTGTGCACCCTGTGGTTCCTTTCTTGACTGAATACCCAACTTGACAGTGACAAATGAAGGAGCCTTTGGTGTTTTCACACTCCCCAAACATGCAGATGTTGGAATTCAAATCACATTCATTCACATCTGTAGGTGATTATAAATTAATTATTAGTTGGACATTACTGTCATTTTGGAACATTTTATTTCAGGTGAAAATACCTGCTATATGAGGTCGTAATATATTTCAGCTGTTCCATTCTGTAAATTCCCTAAAACAAGTAAGGATRAATGTGTAGTCCAAATACCACTGTTTTATGGTAAAACAAATACCTTTTTTTTYATCACTTTTTAGAATGCTAATTAAAGGAATATTAAGCAAACTTTTYCTTACAAGAATCACCTAAAATAATTTTCGTAAAACATATTTGGGATCATAATAATTTCCTTCCAATGAACAATTTTTGAGTTCCCCCTTCTGAGCCCCCTCATCTCATCCCTTCTCAGTACACATGTTCCATTATAGTAAAATCACAATAATGTTTTTTTAACGACAGGATCTGGTTCTTTGTTAAGGAGTTACCAACAGGCATACAGATTATTTTTTTCATAATATGCATAATTTCAATATTCACTTTCAAGGACGCAGTAGAAAGAGCAGAAAGAAAAAGCTGCAGAATCTTCAAGACTTACACTAAATTTGGTGCATGCAGCTACTCACCAACACAAGCTTTCATGTCTATAGAAACCATAAATCCATCATAACAGAGACAGCGATATTCCCCTGGGATATTGGTACACTGCCCACCATCACAGATATCTGGATTGTTTTCACATTCATCAATATCTGAGGAGGGGAAAAAAAACAACCAAAACAGGCAATAATTCTGTCACTGGCAAGGATGGGCTGGAACATCACCTTGATTTTGGCTGAAAGATAAYGATGCTGGAGCTTTCCAGGTGTAAAAACTTACCTGCACAGGTCCTGACATCTGGCATCAGAGCATAGCCATCACTGCAGCTGCACTCATAGCTGCCCTCTGAGTTAGTGCAGTGGGTGTCACAGCCTCCATTCATTATCATACACTCATCAATATCTGGGGAAGCAACATTGGTAGCAGTAAGTTTACATCTTTAAGAAAAAAATCATATTTCCTTCAGATTTTACATAAAGAAGTTCATCAGTGGCTTCATTCTGAATTTTCATTCTCATTCTACTGTCTCTGATTTATATTTAGTTTGTTCTTCCCTCTTTCAACTGCTTTTTCATCTGTGGGAGCAAGCTGCTAAGTTAAATATTGGTTTTGCTCCTGTGTATTGCTAGGGGTGTAAAAAAAGCTGAAGAAAAAAAGTTTGGAAAAGAAAAAAAAGGGAAATTCTGAGAAACTTAAAGCTTGAAATGTAGCACAAATYTGCAATTTTTTTTAAAAAAAGAACCATAACAAGCAAATAGAAAACCCTCAACTCCTCTCCTACAGAAGTACTGCKGTTCTCCTTTGCAAGGAGTCAATGTGCTGGCAACTATGTAATTCAGTATTATTATAGTGAAGAATTAAAGAGATGCATATGATAAGGAGAAAAAAGTGAAAGATAGACCATCAATGCATAGAGCTTTTCTTGCTTGATCAAGAAACCTAGGTGCATTTTCTGGTTGTTAGCTCAAACCTCTGATTTTAATGGAGCAGTACAAGAAGCATAATTTCAAAGTATTCTGCAGAGTTCACTACAGCAACCATATTTTTATACCTTCTTTATATTCCTTTATACCTCTGTATTCCCTCAATAGCCCACGATACGCCTCAAAGCACACGAGAAAACAGCCCTGTTGATTTTCAAAAGGAAGGTGTGAAGTTAAATGAAAGCAAGGACAGATGGAACAATGCAGATGACTCAGCACAAAACCCCAGCTGCAGGTGCCCAACACTTGCCTGTGCATCCCTGTCTGTCAGGAGTGGGCTGGTACCCAGAGTCACAGAAGCACTGGTAGGTCCCAACCATGTTCACACACTTGCCATTTCTGCAGAGGCTGTCACTCAGCGAGCACTCGTTTACATCTGSGGAAGGATCACTCAGGTCAGTTGCAATTCAGGATATTTAACAGATTTAACAGCTCAGGTTCCAGGCAGAATGAGAGGGAAATTRCAAACTGGTGGCTTTCAGGTTTGTTAAATTTCTTTCTTGTTCTCGGCATGCTCCAGTTCAAGGAATGGAGTTCTGCACACTGTGTTWAAGCTAGTGTCCAAAGATTTATCTTCTCTGACTCAGGTCTGAGAGAATGAATTACAGAATCTGCTGTGGGCATTAATTACCAAGTCTGCTATTATCCATTAAGAAAATAAGCCAAAGAGATAACACGCTTCTTTTTTGACTTTTTAGTTCTTGGGGTTTTTTTCTTCATTGTTTTGGTGGAWTATGTGCCAAAAGGAGAGATGCATTTTAACACAGGACAACACCTTTTTGTGACTGATTAAAGTTGCTACCATGAGTAGTGCAGTCCTTTCAGCTGCTAAATAACCCCTAAGAGGCCTGATAAATCACTTATCTTTGGAGTCAACAGCATTACTGGCACTGAGGATTTTACAGGCTTCTAGTTTTTTATTTGAAGATACAATTTTTGATATAAAGGAGGAGCATTACTTTGTTTAAGAGAGCATTAATTTGTTTAAGAGATTGCTGAGACCCCACCTTTCCCAGGGACTGACCATTCCTCCAACTAAAGATTATTTTCCTGAGTTGAAACTCACCCAAGCACTCCTCCTGGGACGGTGACAGCTCATGCCCCAGGGGACAGTCACAGYGAAAGCTCCCCTCAGTGTTCACACAGGTGCCACCTCTGCACAGCAGAGGGTTGCGTTCACACTCATCTATATCTGCAAAGAAACCACCATGTGCAGATATAAAACGGGCACATAATAAGGGGCAACAAAGAGAAAAGCAATTCCCAGTGTCTACAAAATAAAAGGATTTTTTCATGGTGTTGCTCCTTTACTCATGCTGCACAACAGACCAAACCAAAAACTATATATTATTATTAACCCTAAAGACGGGTATTTTTCCTCTCAAGAAAACCAGAAATTCATCATTTAACATTAGATATTCAAGAAAACATGGAACACAAGCAAAGGCAGCAAATTTTTGGATACTGCCCTTTAGAACAATGTATTAATGTGATGTATGTATACATTTTCAAATTGYYTAAGGCAATCAAACAGCTGTTAACATATGCACTGAAATTYCTGCCTGTGGATGCAGTTATGGTGGATGTTTGCATATCAATTTTTACCTAAATGGCTTCTCAGTTTGGTAACTCCTGTGTATGCCATGGTGTGACTGGGAAATATTCTGGCTAGAGCTCATAAAGGCAAACTGAATATTTGACTCACAAAACTGATACAACCAGCTAACACTACAGGTGTGGATGGAGAGAAATACAAACAAAAGAGGTTCAAGGCAGAGGATTCACTCACACTTCTGGACTCCCAGGAAAGTGTAAAAGCATCACAATTTGCAGGAAAACAAGAAAAGGTGACTGAAGCCTAACTCAAGATTTTTTTTAGGGTGGCTAGACACCTTTTGGTGTCTCCCAACCTATTCTTACAACTTTAATCAGATTAAAGAGGTGTAATTTTTTTTCAGGAAATGATGTGAGAATTTCTTGAGTCCTAGAAGAAACAATGAAAAGGGATTGACACTGCTTTTGAAAATCCAGCTTTCTACTCCTAGCTTTACCAARTATTTGGGAACCCCATTAGCAGTTTTTAAATTAATTGTGTGAAGAGCAGCTGCCATCCTAAAATACCTGTACAGAGAACGTGTCTCTTAAGGGTATAAGTAATTAGCATACAGAACAAGCAAGGCTATATACTTAATTCAGTCATCTGTCCCTATAAACTGCACATCTGGCTCATTTGCTCATGAAGCCACAATAATGACACATCTGAAGTGCTCGGCTCAGGTAACAGCCAGGCTTTGCACAGCAAAGGAGGCTCCAGGGGATYCTGGCAACACTTACCCATGCAGTTCTTCATCATCATAAATCCACTTTCGTAGCCATCAAAGCACTCACACTCAAAGCTGCCAGGAGTGTTGACACAAGTGCCACTTCCACACAAGTCTGGGGAGATCCTGCACTCATCAATGTCTGTTAGAAAGCAGTGGAGAGGTTAGAAAAATCAAACTGGGTTTAAGGTCATCCTGCTTTTCACAGAAAAAAAAAAAAAGTCACTGTAAATTAAGCCTACAGAAACTATATACAGTATGCAAATCAACAGATAAAAAATAATTACTTATGGAAACATCTGATTATGTGGAACAGTTAATGAAAGATKTGTAAGGCTGAGTCTTCAGAGCTCTCAGACTATAGCAAACTATGTAACAAGTTTGCTTCTATTAASTGTAATTTAAGGTTAGATTCTTAAGGAAATAACTAAGTGTAAGACATTCCAAGATATCATTCTTACACAGATATCAACTGACTCCATGACTACAATGCCATTGATTACAATTTGATTATTATGAAGATATTTATCCAGTAATAGCACTGTAAGTTTACATACACCCTTTCCATTAGGAATTAGCTCCTATCAAGACCATATGTACACTGGTTGTTTTGTTAGTTAAGTTTGAATGAAACCTACTWCAGAAAACAAGCAGAAAAGACAGAAGAGCTCTTTTAAAATCACACTGGTAGTGAGTCAGAAATCGAAAGGGGAATTTTAATGYGGATATGATCCAGTGAAACAGGTAAGTGTTGCAGGAGAGGACTTTGTGTCACTGCCCATGGACAGGTTTCTGCTGGGTGATGGCACCCAGTCCTCACAGATGTGTCAGACCCACATGGCAGATCTGTCACATTACTGAGTATCTGGGCTCCTACAAACTTTATAAAACAATTTTTTGCTGATTTAAAACAAGCAAAAAAGTAATCTATTTCAGAAAAYCTGTTCCTCTACAGCTGCTCAGTGGAGTAATTTCGTCACCATAGAAAGGGAAAAAAAAAAGCTTTTGCAAGGAGTTTTCTGACTTATTCTGGTTAGTTTAGAAATAAAGTTTGTAAAATACATTCTTCACCAATGCAATCACTACAAAAACAAGGAAATCACCAGTTAGGGCAATGTTAGCATCCAGACCAACCTCAGTGAGCATGCCTTACCACCCACACTTCATAGTTATTACTCAGACACACTCATGGACGCCTGTACATTGTAACAAAACCTCATTCATTTTCAGCACAGAGCCAGCCRCCCACAACGCTGGCATCGAGTTCCCACAGCCACAGAACTGTCAAGCTTATCTTCAGATTTTCCAGACAGTAAAGAACAAAATCCTAAACTTGTAAATTAAACACACGTGTCTGTGTCTTCCTGAGTTAATGCYGCACTTGAGTCACAATTACTGAGGTGCCCTTGTGTGTTCGCAGCCATCAAACCTAAATGAAAATCAGCTTGTAGTCTCTAAATTAATACAATGACCAGAGAGTAAGGAACATAAATTAATATAATCTCTCTGTTAGAGCATTAAACTTGGCTTTGCTGGTGATCCTTATTGATTTTTCAGGTTGTACTGGTACAGCATGACCTGAGCACCTTAAACATCAATTATCCATCGTCAATTATCACTTCTACAACAAAAATCTAAAAGTGTTGTAGCTTTTAAATAATCAGTTTCTGAAAGGGAAACTTGAGATTGTTGGCCATTCTGTCCAAAGATTAAGCTCTTAGAAACAGAAGGAAATTAATGGCATTGGGTTTCCAGATCACCAAGCTACGCCACAAGAGCAAGTCAATTCAAAAAGCCCCAGAGATGTGGTGGAGTCCCCATCACTGGATCTTTCCAAGGTGGACAGGGTGCTAGGAAACCTCATCTGGGCTTCCTTTCCCCACAAGAGGTTGAAGGAACAGATTGGTCTTTCCAGGTCTTTTTCAACCAGGACTATTCCATTATTCTAGGGAAAACTGTGGAAAATRCAAGGCTTACTCACCTGTACAGTTTCTTTCATCCATATCTAAAGTGAACCCACTGTTACATCTGCATTTGAAACTTCCAATTGTGTTTCTACATTTACCATTCATGCACATGCCAGGGAACACTTTACATTCATTGATATCTAGGAATAAAAACAAAGGGAGTAGTTAASAATTAAGAAATTATTAAGCACAAAGATAAATGGAACCAACAGGAATTTCCTGTTCCTTCTTACCAACGGCATTGAGCATAAAAGGCAGGGTTTCTGTTAGAGGGGACATCCTTGGAGACCTGACTGGAGCTGAGACATTTCCCAACCTTTTTGGCTGTTTTTGGGTTTCTTTGCTTCATAATACCCAAAGCAATAATTAAAACTTTATGCTTATCAGAAGTCAAATAAATTCAGGGATACTCTCTGAGTTGAAACTCTGGTATGTGTATGGTGCTCAAGTTTGTTTTGTGCCACAATCAATATTCCTGGCATTCCTCAGCCAGTTTGTAAAATATGCAACCATCACCTGGTTGATTTRGTTTTCAAACTGAGTCTGCCAGAGTTTTATCAGGAGCTGGAAAATTACATTTTTTTTCTTTTGTAGAGTATCAAGTGAAATGTTTCACCCCTCCTCAATGCTGAGTAACATAACCTGTTAAAGGATCCYGCACAGGAAAGGCTGAATGACCTCTCCTACACTCTGTGAAATAATTTGCTGAGGCAATGTCTTTAACTGAGAATCATCTTCAACAAAACAAACATCTCCCACTCATTTCTGTGAGTGGAACACAAGAGTGGTCCAAATTAAGAAACAGAAACAGGAAGCCAAACCTCAGAAAAATCTCAGCCTAGACAAGATTTATGAAATAATTAACTATTTAATTAAACAAATGTTGGTAAAATTATTGTTGCTATTGTTGTGGTTGTTATTTTCCTTATTTCTTTAGTAAATCACCAATGAAAATCAAGAGCTTTGGCTGAGAGTAGCTCAGGCAAASACTCCTGAAAAGCAGAGCTTATTTATGGTGAAGCAGAGGTCTCACCTGTTACAACTTTCTAAAGTAACTCAAAATATTCCAAGAYAAATGCTTCAGAATATATCCTTAAAAAAAATAAAAACCCTAAAAATTTTTGGATCACCTGAGCTTCTGGACACAGAAAACTAATTTTTCTTCTCAGATTTTAGCCATCTGAAGTAAACTTTGGTCTGGTTTYTTAGCACTTTCCAGCCTATTCTGTTTTGCCACTGCTCTACAGGAGGTGAAGCTAGCAAAAACTGGACAAAATACTTTTATTTACTCCTTTATCACTGCAGATCCTTGTTGTCACTGCCCTCACGATCATAACACAACAGACACCCTCTYCTTTACTGATTTTGCAAACCAGAGAAAGAATCCATCCTTCTTCAGTCTCCCAGAGAKCCCTGGTCAAATTTTAGTAATATTTTATGTTTACATATAAAATAACTCATTTCTCATACTATTTGATACTYGGCTCATTCCCGGCAAAGCACTACCTTAAAAAATATGCACATTTTGTGCTCTGCCTGTAATTCAGAGCTCCTCTCCTTTCAGAAATTTCCTTCTCCTCCTTACCCAATCCAGACTTTGCACCTTTTGCTCTCAAGCTCCCATGAAAGCAGAGAATCTCCCCACCTGTACCATCAGCTCCTTCAGGCAAATACCTTCATCCCATCTCTCAAGCACACTTAACAAGCAACCTCAAACCCAAGAATTTCCTCAGGATACCCTCTCAGATGCACCCACAATTAWTCCTCAGGCACCAGAATTAATGCCTTAGGATTTAGGTTTTATATTTTTCAGTATATATATTTTATATATATATAAAAATATATTTTTTTTTCCTGTACTGCTTTAGTGTGTAACTCTAAAACCCCAYAGCCATTTATCTACTGTTCTCTCATTTTATTCAGGCAAAACAATKCTTCTCTAGGCATGAAACTGAAGSACACCTTACTGTCTCAGGCCCTGAGAGACATAAACAAAYGTCAAAATTCAGAGGGGCCAAACTTAGAGTAAATGAYTTCATTACCTGAAGCTGTAAYTGGAGGATTAACCCCTGACACGTAAATGGACCAAACTTTAACTGGGTGAA
>JACDOX010000373.1:455953-471650 GCA_014549065.1 Cardinalis cardinalis
TAATATAATATAATATAATATAATATAATATAATATAATATAATATAATATAATATAATATAATATAATATAATATAATATAATATAATATAATATATCAGCCTTCTGACAACTTGGAGTCAGAGTCTCGTCTCTCACCTCGTCCTGGGGACCCTCACAACACTGCAACAGTTTTCCATCATGGGTGTAGCCTCTCTTGGAGGCTTCTGACTATTTTGACAAGCTGTACTTTCAAAAAAAACCCCAATTTAATTCTCTTAATCTTGTCTMGCCTCTGTTCTAGGAACACATATCACTGGCTGGGGGTCTCTGTACAAATCACAAACGGGATGAGACTCCTGAGGAACGTGCCTTGAGCTGTTTTATTTTCCAGCATCAGCCTCATTCCATGGTTATGACAATGGGAAGATGCCACCAGCTCACATCCCTGGCAGCAGACACAGAACTCAATGTTACAACTTACTTTAAAAGTTTTTTGACCAATCACACAAAGCAAAAGCACATTGGCAGTAGTTCTATCCAACCACTACAAGCACAGGTACCTTTGGTTAAACAATGTTGGCTTATTTCAAATACAATACCTGTGTGTGAGCCTTCAAACACAATGCACAGAGCTCCATTGTTAAGCTTAGAACTTCCTAATATCTTGCTAGATAGACTTTTCTGTAGCTTTTTCCTAATATCTCGCTAGATAGACTTTTCTGTAGCTTTTCTGCCTGCCTTTTGCAGCTTTCTAAAAACACTCTAATATTAACAGATTCCCACAACACACTCCAAGCCATTAGCACCATCAGCTCTTTCAGGCCTTTATCCATGTCTCAAGCACGAATCCCCTCCGGATTCCCTCTGGGATGCACCCACACCTACCCCTCAGGCACAAAGGAGGAAGGCTCACCTTTGTAGAAGGGCCTGCCAGTGAGAAGATCCCCCCTGTTGGAGAATCCGGGGCCCCTGGGGCACAGGGCCCGGTGTTCCTGGGAGCCGGGAGCGGGGCAGCGCCGGCAGCTGGAGCCCCAGGCAGCCCCCAGGGCACAGCAGCAGGAATCCATCCGGAGCCTGCCGGGCACGGGCTGCAGACATTCCTCYTCCTCCCAGCGCAGGTAGCACTGCTCCGTGCGGATATCTGCGTTCCACAACAACAAACAGGCATTTATCCCTCTTCTCRGCTGATACATTGTGAAAAACGCGCATTTTAGGATTGGCTTTTCACAATTATTAAAATGAATTTTATAT
The DNA here is from genome assembly GCA_014549065.1 of Cardinalis cardinalis. Lineage (NCBI taxonomy): Eukaryota > Metazoa > Chordata > Aves > Passeriformes > Cardinalidae > Cardinalis > Cardinalis cardinalis. Next base: position 457,187 of record JACDOX010000373.1, read on the forward strand.
GTGTTATGTTAAAAAGTAATGCTCTATTAATTTTCTTAAGCAGTGTGTTAAATATAGTTTTAGGTTATAACAAAATGTTAAAATAGAAACTATGCTGTGTAAGATATTTTTTTAAAGAAAGGACTCGCATCAAGATAGCAGCCACAGGACACCTAAATCTTTCAGAGAAAAAGAATTTACTGCCCCAATATCAGAAGAAATGAACTTCTTTCCGCCTCGCTCACGCCAGTTAGTATTAACAGGAAGAACTTGATGACAGAATCCTGTGTTTGAATGGAATTCATGCATCATATATGAGATGTATGAATATGCAACAAGTTATTGTTTTTCAGGGGTCCTTTTTCGGGCTTATGCTGCCCAGAAAATGGTACCCAGAGGTCTGTAACTCTTTGTTTTTATTGTCTCATACTGTCATTATTGTCTCATATTGTCCTAATCCACACTGTCCAAAATTTTTATTACTCTAATTATATTGCTATTTTTATAGCCATTTTATTACTAGTAAACTTTTAAAATTTTAAAAACAAGTGATTGGCGTTTTTCACATACATGCTGAGGCCTGAGCAGCAGGCCTCAGCCAGGCTTGACWTACAAGATGAATCCTGGGTACTGTGATTAACACCATCAGTATTATTTAGCTAAAAACAGATTACAAARGTGCTTATGCTAGCTCTGTAAAATCTTGTGTAGTTATCTATAAAGAATGTATSAATTTAAGAAACTTTCCTAAGTGCTGCTGATGCCTTAGAAAATCGATTTTACCTTGTATATTTTTCATATATTTATGTATTTTTATATCATCCTGCAGTTCTTTAGTGTATAACTCTAAACTCTATATACAGTGCGAACTACTGTCTTCATATTTTGGTCAGACAAAACAATTCCTCTCTAGGCCTGGGAATGAAGGACACCTCACTGCCTCAGGACMCAGAAATGCAAACAAAAGCRAGTTGGGGGAAGCAAACTYAGGGTAAATTACTTCATTACCTGAAACTGTAATGGAATTGTAAATGTAATTGGAAGATTAACCCCCAATATGGTTATTGGACCAAACTTATAAAAGTATAAAAACCCATGACCTGTCATCCATTTTGGGTGCAGCTCCTGGCGGGGTTTKTCTGTCTTCACGAAGYGTACCTGAAGGCCCYTCAATAAATATAACCACTTTTTATTCCCTTAATTTYGYCTGGCCTCTGCTTTTAGGTAGCCCCGGAAAAGGCATCAGTTTCTCGTGAATAGAGGCCTGTCTGTGGGGTATTTTAGGGGAAACCCTCCAAGCTGGGGCCTGGGCCCTGTACAAGCCCTGGCCCTTGCTGGATGGGATGTGTGCCACCAGATCCAGGAGTTTCTCTGCTAAAAATATAATTGAAGTTGCTTCGACTTGGTGATTTGTGTCTATAAAAGCTGAACCTACTTTTGGRGTGAATTTGGAGATCCCAGTTACAGGTGGWTACACCTTGTAGGATTTTCMCAATTGCTGGGAAAGGTTCTCCAGGTCCTCRCTGTGAATGAGGATCGGGATGATGGTAAAGCATTTAGGCAACTGGGGATTAATCTTTCTCAACCACCACCCTTTTCTCTCATATAGTAATGATTAGGTGCACTACCTTGCTTACTTTTGCTTGTTGCTAAAGCCAAGTGTGTAGTTTTATTGAATGCATTATTTTACCTTTGTGTTGCCTTTATATTCTTAGTAAAATTACACCATTTTTTCCATTGGTGTCTGTGTTTTTTAAATCACCCCTGTCAACTGGCAAAACACAAGCACACATTAACACTCAGCTCTGGCTCAAGACTCTGCATTTCTTCACTATGTTCAGCCATTTGAAGTTGCTGATGTTGCACTATAGTTAAATTTCTGTACCTTTCCTGTGCCACATAAAAGTACAAGAATTTTTTTTTGTTGTCTCCCCATATCAAGATAAATCCTTACCCTCACACCACTGCTTTTTAGGATTCTGTGTGTATTTGACAGGACAGACACATGTATTTCTTTACTGTACCAGGTATTCTCACTTCTAAAATGGCCATTTTATTTGATAGGACAGCCACATCTGCAGGCATTCTGACTCATGAAATGACCCTTTTGTGGCTCTTGAGGTTAAACAAGAAAAAAAAAAGAACTTGTAAATATTTATGTTTAATATTTATGTTAATGAATTAATTTATTATATATTTATGTTACTGAATTAATTTAATAGTGCAGTGAACACAGATTAAAACCAAAAAGCTGACAGTTGTTAGGCTTACTGTAACACCAGGAAAATACAGTAAGATTTCCAGAAAAGTTAATTATGCTTATTACACTCAAGGGTCCATCCCATTAGCAGCAAAGGCAGGTCAACCAGAAGACAAATCAAGCAAGTGTGCAGGCAAAATCTTGTACTTGTGTACCCAAATGTCAGGAAAAGAACCACACACTGGCCTGTGCACTGAAAAAACAAAGACTAATTTGCACCAGCATATCTGTGCTCACCATCCATCACCCAGGACACTGCTGCTCCTGAACAGGAGTGAGAGCAGGGACAGCACTTTAGCACAGCCTACTGACTGCACTGAGGGCAAAACAAGCCTCAAAACAAACTCATTCCTCGAGGGAATCAACACCTCTTCTCTGAACTGGCATAGATACTTTGATATCTAATCAGGCACGTTWTCTGGGATAATTCAGAAATAAACCAGGCTTTCTTTCCAGCCCCTTGAAGAACGATTTTGGACAGCTGTGGGACACAGCTGTGAGAGTGGGGTGTGCTCTTACCTAAACACATTCGCCCTGTGCCGTCCAGGGTCAGCCCCTCGGGGCACTCGCAGTGGAAGGAGCCTCTGCTGTTGATGCACCGCCCATTGGGACAAACCCCGGGGAAAACCTCGCACTCGTTTACGTCTGTCGGGGACACAAAGAGCTCAGTTACCTGCTGGCTCCAAGGGGAGAGCTTCATCTTTATGCAGAATTTTAAGCGACAGGAAAGAAATAACAGTGAATCCACTTTTATCGCATTTTCAAATGGGGGGGGGGGAGAGTGACATATTGAGTTGTAGTATGTGATGTGAAGTAATTCATGCTTATATGAAGWATGTATAAAATAAAGCTGTGAACAAAATTGTGTATGTAACAAAAATCCAAAAGCCTGAGACCACTGACACTCAGGAGATAGACTGCCACAGCGAAATTGTGAAACTCCAGATGGCAGCAAGGAAAGGAAGCCTAATTAGCAAGCAAAAGGACGTGGCTGGTGCAGTSATGAGCCTTTCCCGGGACTATCCGRGGAACACTGCAAGAGCATGAACACTTAATAAGTATCTTCAACCAACATAACCAGAGTCCCAGGAACACACATCTGAATATCAGGTTCCCACAACTCGATCAAACACCAGCCACCTCCCAGAAGCAGCACTGTCCAGACCTGCACAGAGAAAAGAGACTTCATACATATGGGGGGTGACAAAAGAAATCGGGGCACCTCTGCCTCAGGCAGAAAAAACTGTATAAAACAGCATTTGTGAACAGAGGGATATCTGGTGTGATAGAGGTTGGATCAGGGTTCACCCAGCACCACTGTCTCTGACTGTRRCTATTGAGGACTGCATTTTYGGTCGYGAAAATAAAATCTTTYGTTACTATTATTAATTCAGTTTTTTTATTTATTACATATAACATTGAGKAAGAAGCAAAAACTTCACCTTCACAGGTAACACCCTTGACTCTGGCAAATCCTCTTGAGCAAGCTGTGTCTGGAATCAAGCCAGAAAGAAATTGTTACTGCTTKAAGAGGGACAGGAAGGCAGGAGCCGAAAATTTAAAAATACATGTATCTTCAGAATTCACTAATAATTTCACTCTGTAAGATGGGGAGTGCTCTAGCCTCCATCAAGAAAAGTATTGACTCATATTTAAACTATTGACTCATGTTTAAACTATTGACTCATATTTCAACTAAGTGAATAGTTGAGGAAATTAATCTTAGACTGTTTCTTTCTCATGTGCTTTCCTTAGTAAAATGATCAGCATCTAATCAGATCACTCCCTGCACTCACATGTAGCTAAAAGGTAAAAATCCTTCAAGAGGCCTGAAGATTTAAAACTGTAGTCATGTYAATTTTCAGCTTTTTTTTCCCACCAAAGCTTACTAATAGATCTGAGCAATGAGCTTACTTGAGGAGATACACGTAACATGTAGCATCATATAATGATTTCAGAGCTTGCTGTAATTTAACTACTTGCAGAATAGGAAATTCAGAGCCCAAACACACCCAGTCCTGAGCTAATTATCTGTCTAGATTGATTAGATTTTGTTCAGTTTTACCAGTCTAACCTGACCATCTGCTTCCTGAAGTCCAAAGGAATACCTTTGCTGCACTGCACAAGTTAAACAGCTCTGCTGGATGCTGCTTGCACTCTGCTTGTTAGGGGGGATACATGTGCCCACAGTTACTGTTCCAATTAAAATGAGAGGCTAAAACATCTTGACACCAGTTCAGCTGCCAGTGGCACTTTTCCAACCTTAAGGGGATCAGTGTTTTTGCCATAAACTAGAGTACAGTTAGCATTGCTGCTTCCAGCATCCATAACTACCCCTGAAATCTAATAGCAGCACTATTTCTGCAGTCAATAATGGTACACGAGCTACACGTTTGAAAAGAGCTGGGAAAAAAGTGTTAACAGCCCACACCATAAAAATGAATTTTGCCAGATATTTTACTTTACTGTTTTAGTCCTTTACCTCCCAACCCCAGTCAATACATAGTCCTTGTGGAGATGAAACATATTGTAGCCATTAGRAGGTTTATTCACATGTTATTTCCTGATATGCTTCAAAGTTATTAGAATGATCCCTGATGGTGCAGATTACAAGTCTAAAATAGATAACTTCTAAAGAAGACAACTTCTTTTCATAGGTTTTTGGGGAGGGGAGCTGGTTTTGGTGTTTTTTGTTTAGTTTAGTTGGTTGGTTTGTTTTGTTTTTTGGGGATGGTTTTTTKGGGTTTTTTTTTATATWCAAAGATTATAAGAATCTACTAATGACACTTATTCCCTTCTCCCAAAAGACACAGGATGGTGGAGCATACCCAATTCACAGCGTTCACACGGGCTGCCCCAAGCTGCTCCCAAAGTAGCACAGCACTCAGATTTCAGCGTGGCACCGTTGATGTTGACTTCACAGTGGCTGTCTCGGATATTGAGCCAACAAGTCCCCTTCAGGCTGTCTGCAGCAGAACAGAAAGCAAAAACAGCACAGAATTGTCACAGCCAGAAGAGCAGGCAYGCCACATCAGCAGGCAGAGTACCAAGGGTGGACACGCTCTCTTTAGAAGAAAAAACTTCCATTAGAGTAATTTTGTGCACAGTTTTGTTTAGATAAATAGTGCTATTTATCTAAACTAAATATTTTATTTTAGTGTAAAGGGATAGCACTATCACTGAAAGTGACCAACAAMCCACACTGCCTGAGGCATTTTACAATCCAGAACCCACAGCTGACAGAGGTCTTCCAGATACTGCAGTGGATTTATTAATTTATTTCAGCCAGTGGCTGATCCATCTAAAATATACAAAAGCAGAGATCCCAACGTGGAACTCCCTTTTCTAGGTGTCTGCCTGAACCCTTTCTGAAGTGCAGGTCTTCTTGTCTCTCTTGAAGGGAAGCCTTCAAGGTTGTAAGGAAGTTAAAAAAAAAATAAGACATGGTGGGTAGGAGAGTTCTATATTATTTTAGGGGTCTGGTTCTGCTGCTCCATTAGCTACACTTTGGAAAGTCAGTCAGATCTCAAATCAGGTACATACTTTGTAAGTTTGACCTTCAACACCTTTACAGTTCCCTACCTTAACAAGGTTACTCTCAAATGGTACAACATTTATTGGGACAGGCAATCCTGTCTCAAGGATCAGACAACAAAAGCAGCCTGTAAGGTCAGACCTAAAATGGGAGCTCAGCCTGGGCAGRGTTTAAACGTAGGTGCATACTCAAGAGTTCAAAGTGACCCAGACAAATTTAGTTTGATCAATAATGAAAGGAMAACAGGATTTGGCTTTAAGATTTACATGCATTGTATGTGCAAAAAGCCAGATATTACCAATAAYTCATGCTCAGGAACAATGTGCTTAAGACAGAATCATTCCAACTTATTTTCTTCCAAATAGCTTCAACTTTTCTACCAAGTTGTCATATTAAAAATGATGCAGACCACAAGGAGCACAACCTTTCTTAGGTTAAAGCAACAGGAAAAAAACCATCACAAATAATGCGAGTGAAATCAGCCCCAGAAACTGGGCAGGGTATWTCATTAACAGCTAAGTGTTAAACACTTGTATTATTTAGGTTAACATTGGTCTCAAACATGTGGGACAGAGCTCCACATTTGAACAAGTGCATAAAYACAGAGCTCAACATTATTTCCTTTTACTTGCCAACTTTCTGGGAGCGAAAAATCAAAAGCAGTATCTCAACAATTATTTAAATTCTACMAATTAGCAGGTGCTTCTGCTCACACCAGCTGCATCCACACTATCCYGCCAAAGTCTGCTTGTCTTATCCTTTTCAGGCTATTCCTTTATTTTGCATCATCTCTTTTGTCCAGACAAAAATCTTTGGTGAAAGAGTTATTATTATCCAACATCAAAGCATTCCTTCTGCTGCTCTTATCTCTTTGAATCTGACTTGAAGAAGAATATATGCATAATACAGGCAGATGGCATCGTAATTGTTGTGCACTGTATGAACTCCAAAAATCTTAACTAAAATATGTGTAAAAAGCATGTAAAAKTGTGTATTTCAAAAAGCACAAATGGCAGTATCCCTGAGGTATGGGCAGTTTCCAAAATAGCAATGAAACACTTGTTTACTTCAAATATGCTTCAAAAACAACTCCCCTTTTTTCCCTCCATGAGCATGGTCTTAATATAGCAAAAGCTGCCCACGGGCAAGCAAAGTATGCCAATATCATTGCTGAAAGTTTTTATTTAGTAACTGCTGAACCTACAACCCTCATTTGCTGAAGGTTTGAGCTTMAATCTGAGTGTAAATGACTGCAGTTTGAGCAAGAGATTTTTCTCTATCTGCCCAGGAAAGCTCACAGAAAGAGACAAATGGCTCAAATCTATGCTGAATAATGTGGTACWAATTCTGGTTCTGACATGAGAACAAATTTGAAAGAAAAAAAATATTGTCTGAATGCAACATTATCTTATTTTGATCATTCCTGTGCAGAACACAAAAAATCCTAAACCTCAATACTATTTTATATTTATATTTTTACTATTTATATTTAGGAATAAGGTGTCTGTTACTACAGCAGTGCTTTACAGAAGCAACCTGCTAAAAAAAAATAGGACAAATATATTCAAGTTTTTCTCTACAGGGGTAATGGAGRAAAATCAGCTTGAGATTCAAAATGGCATACATTTGATAAGAACACTTCTAAGTTTTTCCACACAGTAAGACACCTGTGATCTCCAGCCCCTCACTCATTTTTCAATAACCCAGCCTGCCCTGCTCTCATTGCTTCCAATGCCAATGAAATTTTGGCCAAGGTGGAAAAACTGGGCTCTAGCAGTAAAAATATGTATGTCTTGCACCAGCTCTACTTCTGACCCTTCTGTCTTAACATATTCACACTTTTAGTGGRAAAACATGGCTCCTGAGACAGTTTTTGCTAACATGAAAAACCAATGATTAGGCTCACAGCATGTAGCTGGATCCTGTCCTTCAGTTTTTCTCTGACTACTCAGCTAATTTTTTTGTTTATATTTTATGTTGTTTGTCACTGCTTTTCAGGCCAAATGGGACCTTGCACTGTAAACAATCCAACAAAAACCATTTGCAAAGTAAATCCAGAACATTGTTATAATTGGGCTCCTTGTGAACTTGTGGCCCCCTCGGATGTAAGAACACAAGATTAAAAATAAGAGGTACAAAAAGCATATGTTAGCATGGTTATATCAAGAAATTAGCACAACAYGAAAATTACAAAAACAATAATAAACTTCACCAGCCAGTAATGCTACAAGGAAATGTCAGAGAAAGCTTAGGCACAAAAGTAACCTTCACTTAAAAAACACATTAAGGCATGGAAGAATACCATAATTAAATAGGAGTTGAGTCTTTGCATTCATTTTTCCTCCTTAAGAAAATCCTGACAAGAAAATTTGAATGAAAAATGCCAAACAAATCCAYATGAAAACAAAAGTAACATTTAAGATTAGCATCACCCACTTATCAATGACACTGCAATACAGCCGGAGCACCACACATATCCTACAATAATTTCAATTCTGCTACACAAATAATATGAAACAATGGCAGCTTATAAACACCTGCAAAGTACAGCAGACTACAACCCTTTTGAATTTTCTTATAAAGCCAGGGAAAAAAACCCCACATTAATGAATGGCTTTCAAAGATAATGGCAATGACATCCTGCAGACAACTGTTGCTGCTTACTCCAATAAAACCTCTGCAGCATTCTGCTTTTTTCCCAAAAGAATCCTCAAAGGATGCTAACATTTTTAGATAGATGTAGAATATGTATCTATATAAATATAAATATATATATATATAATATATATTATATATATATTTTTTTTTAATAAAAAGGGAAAATAAAAGGAGGAAACACCCACCAATACAAATCAGTCCTGTAGGGTCCAACTTGCTGCCAGATGAACATTCACAGTGGAAGGACCCMAGGTTGTTCCTGCAGGCACCATTGACACATGGGCTGCTTTCACATTCGTTTATATCTGTAATCCAGAAACAAAAGGCATTATTAGGACTAAAGAGTGCCTCTGGGAAGTATTCCACGGTCATTTATACTCTCTAAATGCTGTTGTGGACTGTGAGGGACCAGGACTGCCTGAAATATTTGTCCCTCCTCTCCTCCCAGCAAGTCTTGTATGAAAAGATCCAGGGACAGACAGGTAGGCTGTTATTTTGAAGTGCACATATTTTGGAGGTGTTAATTAAATGGCCCTTTTCTACAAGGACAATTAATTTCCAACAGCATGGGCCATAAAGTTCTCCAGCATCAATTACAACTGTCCCGTGAGAAAACAGAACTCTTTGTTCACAGAATGCAAATGCATTTCCAGCCACACCATGCAGAGAACAAACAAAGCCCTCATTGTTTCTGCCATTTATGGCCCCATGAGAAGAATTAAGAAAACCCTGTCAGAAGCAAAATATCACAATGCTGGATGCAATTCTCTAGTTATGGAAACACCGTAGAAACAGCAGCTGTAATTGGAACASTGTAAATGGTACTTCTCTTTAGCCCCAAAATCCTGTTTATTATCCCTGTGAGGTTTTTAAGCTAGCTCACATGCAAGAATAGGACCCCTGCAGACAGCGTTACTTACTGATTTTTTTAAGTGGAATCAGTTTTAAGGTTGAAACAATACAAATTCTCTCCAACTGTTGATMCATATCCACAATTTCCTTCTGAACTCAACTAATCTGATTTTTTTACATGCATCCTGAATCAAGCCATACATTCTTATCCAACCAGTTCCCTTTGGCAGGCTTGAAGTAAAAAATGTTTACTGCTCGCTTATATTTGCTAGCAGTGCTTCAGGAATATCTTGYAATATATAAAAATTAAACCATCTTAATTTAAATTAATTATAACCTAATGTAGTATCTAACTAAGCACCAGAGATATTAATAGCATCAAGAGATMATTTTCAAGACAAATTGAAATGACCTCTGTATTTTTTAAAAGTTTTCTAAGAGATACAATTTGCTATTATTTTATGATGCATCAAGCTTTCATTTCACCAGAGRTGTGCATCACAGGAAGCAACAGGTATTTAAACAAATATAATAATATGAATGCATTAATTAAAAAGAAAAAAAGAAGAMAAGAAAGCAAGAGAGAGAGAGATAAAAATGCCCAGAATCAGTAAACTTTGGAAACTGTGATATCTCTATTCATGCCAAAAGCAAGCCCTTAATTTAAAAGCCAGCCTTCACAGATCTTTTACTTAATGGACTTATCTACAAAGAGCAAACAGGACTTGTCTTTGGCTGTCAGCAACTTTGTGAACAACGACAGAGCCTTATGTTTCTGAAGCCTGATTTTTAACTRGGAACTGCCCACTTGACAGATTAATCATACACAGATACAGGGATGTAAGATCTAAGAGGCTTTATCAGGTCAGGACAATGTSCCTCATTGTTAATTCTGACAGAAAAAGCTCCAAGTCCCTCTGCATCCAAGCTGGCAATCTGGAGTCTTCACCAGCAATTATCTGCTCTGCAGCAAGGCCTTCTCCTCCCTGTGGATATATTTTATTCTCTATTAACTCAATTTTTATCACCCAGGGAATGCTCCCTGTCTCTGTTGCTTCCCACTCTCTGGCTTCCCCCAGCCAGCAATACCTGGTGGTGGGGAGTGCTCTCTGCTGCTTTTGCAGAGAAACCAAAGTGGTTCTTAAAATCATAAATCACTCTGACACAAAAAAAAAGCAATCTTAAGTATCTATTTTATGTCAAATAATCCTCTGGATAGAAATGCTCTGGGACAAAGACACACTTTTGTTTCCTCTCCATCTGCCATGTTGCTTTCAGAAGTTTGTCTAGCTTTAAAAAGAAGTGAGAAAAAATTGAAAAAACAGGACAAACTAACAAAACTGAAGTGATGYATTCTCCATCCAAACAATCACAAGTGTTCCTCCCTTCTTTAAATAAGTTGCAACTGGAGAGGAATTTCCATGAGAGACCAGGCATCATCTGTGAAGGTACTTAAAGCTGAAAATGGGTGAATTTCATGTTAAGTGTCACACTGTTTTAACAGCTGTCAGCTGACCTCACACAGAGGTTTGCACAGACACAACCAATGTGCAAGACAAAGTAAAAAGCAGACAGGTGTCACTATCCAAATCATCACTTCAGGAAGRTACCTAAAAGTTAAACTGCTTCATGTTTATGGAAGTAATATGAGGTTATCATGCCTATCTTTGATTTTCCCTGGCATTTAGCAAGGTAGGATTACAACCAATTTTCTCCTAAGAAAAGACATCTTTTTGTTTCAAATTTTCAGAGTTTAAACAAAAAACACTGAAACTACAGCCAAAGGGAGTAGGTGGAGATAGAGAGGCAAAACCTTTCAACACCTTTTGAAAAGTAGAGTCAGCTCTCTTGGCTTCATGGGCCATGCTCTAGGCCTTTGCATTTGATATAGTTTAGCACTATGCTAAATAAGAAGAAAAAAAAGAAACAAAACCCCAAGCAAAATAAATTTCGATAGCAATAGGCTGATAATAGTGCCTTGACTACATCCCAAAATGACCATCCAGGAAAAAAAAAAATTAAATTACATTAAGTGCATTTAAGCATTAGTGCACTGCTGAATCAAATGAAAAAGTATCACATGCACAATGTAAACAAACCCCAAAAATTGTTTCCCTACAGCTTCTCATAATAATACTAAATGGTAATTTTTAAAAAAGTAAGCAACAAACCAAATGGATTCTAATGCTATTTTGTATGGTAAAATAAAACCTGCTACATATGAAGATGTTTATTGAGGTGTGTTTTAAATTTTTTTTCTCTTAAGTGAGTGTACATTGTAAACGTCAGAGAAAGAAAAATTTAAACAGTCCACTGTACATTCCTGGAAATGAACTTCAAAGCACATCTGGTTTACATTTAACTAGTTATGTCACTGGAAACACAAACTAAACCATGGAGCTTGTCATAAAAATCTCAACTTTCACAGACTCTGGTGCCTCAAACAASTCTCCTACTCCTCGCAACAAACTGATAAAAAAATTCCAGTTGAACTACAAACAAACCAAGAGTTTTGTTGTTRTTTCTTCAGAGTTGCTGATGAGAGTCACATTAAAAATTTCTTGGTGACTAATAAGCATTAGAGCATTTTCAGTGCTCAACACAGAGCTCCTGACTCTASCAGGATTTTACAACCAGTGAACTTACAACTCCAAAACGAATTATGAGAAACAGGATTTGGGCAGAAAGAAAGTAATTTCTTTCTCTGCTGCCAASCCAGCATTACTACTGCGTAGCCAAYGTGAGTAAAACCACAACTTTTAATAGTTTTACAGGCACTTTTACACAAAACCCCTCCTGACCAGCTTTTTTACCTCATTGGCTAAATTTAGACATCAAYCTAAGGACAAGACTCAAGGTGTATTAGCAATAATAGCATAATTACCATTAAGAAATAAATCCAAGTTTACAGTTTGAAAATGCAGATACATTTTATTTCAACAGGACTGGCTGGGTTGTCTGCATTCTGGGTTCTCACCCACCCAGCTTTAGGTCAGTGCTTTATGCTCTGATGTTCTTGGTAGTGAGCACCTCCCCTCACCACACTACACCAGTTTCTCTGTCTGGAAGATTCCTCAATAAACATGTGCATTAAGGGCACACAGTACACTGATTTCACAGACAGAAATCTTGCAGTGCACAGACACTAATCACWGAGACAGACCCTGGAGAATAAATTCCTGAGCACTGTGGGCAGGTAGCCACTGAGACAGCTTGGCACAGAAAGCTCTGTCAATCTACGAGGGCTGGCACAAGAAAAACCCCACTCTGAACAAGTGGTACCAATTTGTGACATGCAAAAAGAGCAAGAACTGACTTCCAAAGGGGTCCTCTGAAACCCACATGTACTAAAACCATAAAGGAATGCTGTTTCTTTTGCATAGAAGGGGTGAAGATGTTTTGTACAGAACATGTGAATGATTTTATACTGCCAGAATTTAAAACATTTCCACTTTCCTTTCTATGTGTTTGCTTAGTTGAATGGCAGTAGATTCTATCTGATCAATAATAAGGAGCTGAGGACAGTAATATCTTCCACCACTTCAGAAAAATCTGGATGATTACACTGGTTCACATAACRAGTGTTTTGCAACAAAGAACTACAGCTTCCCCATCACTCAAAGAAATGCAGAACCRTTTATTATAAAACCTTCCTAATGATTACAAATACTGAGATTTACTGTGGAACTAAACAAAAAATAAAGGAGAAGACCAACAAAACTGTACATCTCCTAATACCAATTAAGAGTTGGCACATAAGCTAATGCTTCCAATTTAACTTTTTTTGGTACAGATTTCCGTGTACTTCTTTTAATAACTAAAATTGTTCATTAGTTTCTGCTATGTGACAATTTTGCTGCTTTAACATCTGTAGTAATGTATTAGCTAACATTACAGTACTAACTAACATTAATAGTAATAATACTATTTAGAAAGTAATATTAATAAATAATCCATTTATAAATATTACTATTTATGAAGAAAGCAATTTTGATTACACTGTAAAAACAAAGGACAATTTTAGTATTACTAGGCAGTAATACCTAGGTCCTGGAATGCATCACAGGTAATAGGATTTGATCCAGAATTAACTATCACCCCAGACTGAAGGGAAAGAAGGCAGAAAAGAAAAAGGAGAGTCTGTGATCAAGAAAGATGCCTTTYCCTAAATGGCAGATGTGGTGTTCCTGCTATGTGATCAAAGGCAAGCACGTATTGTAGTTAAGCAAAGGAAAACATTATCACATCAAATTAAATTATCACTTTGAAAGAAATTCAGAGCAACACCCAACACACTAAAAAGCAGGAAATAAAAGGAGAAATGTGAAGATTTATTCAACATCACAGCTCTCTCTTTTCCTCTGGCATCTGCCACCACTCCCGTGACGGTTTGGCTTTGACGYGGCAGAATAAAYAACAGATCTGACAGGACGGGCAGGWTCCTCACCTTCACAGGTGTCTGTCTCCGAGGTGAACAGGTAACCCCGGGGGCAGGAGCAGCTGTAGCTGCCCGGGGTGTTGCGGCAGAGCCCGTTGTCACACAGCAGCCCGTTCACAGAGCACTCGTCAATGTCTGCAGGGACAGGAGACAGACCGTGACCAAAAGTGACAGCTCTGGCTTGCAAAGCTCTGACTCACTTTCATCTTTCTACTGCAAAGATTTATGTTCTGTCTTTAAAGTTGGTTTTTTGTGGCTTTTTTTTTTTTCACTAGCAAACTCAAAAATTAGTTCACAGTTAGGCTTAAAAGAATAATTACGCTTTCCTGCAATGACCTTGGTCATTTGGGTTTGGTCAATGACCTTGACCTTGGTCAAATGACAATGAGCTTTGTCATTTCTATGACTACACCATATAAACTAATGGAGGTCTATTGGCTCTGAAAACAGCATTTTAATTATTTCTTCTATTTAAACACAGAAACAGCAGTKTGTTAATTACTGTTCTGTCACAGACATCTTTTATGGAAAATCCTTTCCTTAGTCTTTTTCCTCCTGAGAAGCTGAGAGGCCTCAGGAACAAAATRTAAGCARTGGTTATCTGCTGCTGTGGAATGCAACAGGTGCATCTGGGATTGGTCTCATGTGGTTGTTTCTAATTAATGGCCAATCACAGTCAGCCGGCTCGGACAGAGAGTCTGAGCCACAAGCCTTTGTTRTYMWTYYTTYYYTWTYYWWTYYT
>JACDOX010000373.1:471667-502043 GCA_014549065.1 Cardinalis cardinalis
AAMCMWTTYYTTYWWTYYTTTARTAGAGTTTTAATATAATATATATCATAAAATAATAAATCAAGCCTTCTGAAACAYRRAGTCAGATCCTCRTCTCTTCCCTCRTCCTAAGACCCCTGTGAACACTGTCACAGTGYTCTAACTCTCTTTTATAGGCTAAAATTGTTTTTGTTATCCATGAAGTGGATTAAAATCTACCCTGTACAGTTCATGCATGGCAGCCATCTCAAGAGTACACATRCACCTCCCCTCCAAGGAACACTGAATTTAAAACAAACTATGATTAAGACCAAGATTTAAAGCACATTGACTAGGTATAGTAACAAAATTCCCTGAACTCCCTTTAAACTAACTGAAAATAATTCTAATAAAAAGTAATGTGTCTATGTCATTGCCCTACTATTTATTCTATGAAAGAAGAAAAAAATATAATTTTAAGCCTTTTCCTTTAATGCCCCTCACATGTTAAAAGAACCTATGTTATAGAAGAATAATGGTAGGAGAAGTTGGGATAATCATGACATTTCATCCTGCCTCAGACTGCCTCCTCTTTATTGACTGCTGGATTTTCTAAACCTAATACTGCAACTGAAATCTTAAACAGATTTTTGGAGAGTTTTTAAGTTTAAAAATATAGAAGAAAAGTGAAAATGCAATATAACTACAATCTGGTGAATTTTGGTTTCCCCAGCTTTAGATTTTCCAAGCTGTGCTTATTCCTGTAGCATTCARACGACAAAGCCTAAATTTCCACAGATGATGAATCCAAGATTTAAGACTGGCAGCCACAAATTTAAAAAAAAAGCTCTTCTTTACTAACCTGTCTTCAATCTAACTTCATCTGATTTCAACCAAGGAAAGGAGGATAAATTTGTAAACTGACATTTTCAAGATCAATTCTGAGTTTGTTGTCATACAGTGCTTTAGCCCAAACTGTGCAGCATGAGGAATTCATTATTTCATTACAATCTCACAGAATAACTTCAGATCTGGACTGCAATCTGTTGGGATAAGCCCTGTAAAAACACTGAAAAATGTGGCTCATGCTTTAAACCCACTCAGACCTGACAAAAATACTGTCTGCATTCTGACTGATGACCATTTTTATTTCCTGGCATCTCATAAACTGTGCCATTAATTATAATCTTTCAACCTTTTATCTGAGTTTTCACACTTAAATTCTTTTATGGAAAAATTCTATCCAAGAATAAACACTACCTCACATTCAGCCAGCTTTATCTTTATTTAAGTAAATACATAGATTATACTAGCACTTACCTAATCCCAAGAGTAACTAGCTAAAATAAAAGCCCTTCCAATAAAATCCACTTGGAAAATGAATACATGAAGCATTTTAAAAATAAAAACACCAATACTTTTCTGCAGCAGTGCTTTTCCTGACAGAAGGTCACATTTAGGGCTTTAGGAAGTAACTAGATGTAAAGTGCCTTTATTTAAGCAGATGAAAGGAGACACTTTCTTTACTTTGTGTTTCCTTTGCACTACCAGGAAGGAATGTTTGATATGAAAACTATACTGCAGCTATAGACCAGGTTTTCCCCAGCAAAACTGGTRGAGTTTTGCCAGTGGAGAGGTCAGTAAATCTGTAAGTGCAGAGAGCAATAATCTACCAAAATAAAAACAGTACTTAAGGACAATTCTTTGGACATCCTGATGGTTCCTGAGAGACTTCTATTAGCTTTTAGTTTAAACAAATTTCACCTTTCTGCTTAAAATTACAAGGCTATAAGCAACATGATTGCACAACGCACTTTTGGTGTAACGCACTTTTTCTGGACGTAAGAATTCCCAAAAGAAGAAAAAACAACACAGGATTTCATGTATGGTCATGAATAATAAAATTAATTAGATGGAGAGCAAAACCTGCAATGTTACCTCCTGCTTACACATCCCAAAGAGCAACACAGTAAAATATACAGTATCAAAAATATACAGTATGCAAAACATACAGTAAGAACAACAATTATGCAGAGATTGAGAAAAGCATCATTCCAAGTTTTTTGCATTTTGATTGTAGCTTGAAGAACCAGATGTSTTGCAACCTAAATAATGCCAAGTCAAACCAGCACCAATAACAAGATAAATAATTCATCCACAATAAAAAAAACCCACCAGAACTTACCCACACAGYTGGTTCCAGCAGGATCAGGCTGGTAGCCACTGTTGCAGTTGCAGCGATAGCTGCCACGCAGGTTTTCACAAATCCCGTTGGAGCAAATATCGGGATCCAAAGCACACTCGTTGATATCTGCATCAGCACAACAACAGAAGACAATCAGGCACTGCCAGGTAKGACAAACCTGACTCACTGCATGCTGGGGCTCTCAGTCAGAGCCAAGGCACAGCACAGGTGCAGCACAAAGGCTGAAAGAGGTGATTATTCTCCTTTGTTTGACACTAGAGGGCCAAACCTGGATACTGCATCCAGTTTTGGGCCACTTTACATGGGCCCACTCCTCAAGCCTCACAAGAACCTGTAGAAGTCGGTCATACTCCTGGCACTCCCTGCTAAACTCAGCCCCAGAGTGCCCTAGCATTCCCAATCCCATGCCTACACATCTGGGCAGCTTTCCTCTGTTCCTCACAGCATTCTTCCCGGGCTTCACTGACTGCATTTTCTTCTCACACTTCAGTTTGATCCTTACTCAGCCATGCTGGTCTTTCCTCTCCTTGCCTGATTTCTTACACATGTGAACAGAGAGCTCTTGTGATCTCAGGAAAACGTCCTCAAAGCTCTGTTCTGCTCCTATAAACCTGAGGGCAGTTTCSAGGGAATCCCATTCACTGATGCCTTAAGCAACTGGAAGTTCATGCTCATGAAATTCAGGGTGCTCTCTTTACCCTCCACCTGGCCCACACCCCTCAACTCAGCATGAGTTCCAACAGGGCATGACCAGTGCAGTCCAGGCTGCCATCAGTATGGACATCACTAATTATTTCATTGGTTCATCACTCATTATTTCATCTGTGCTGATAATCAACAGGTCCAGTAATGCCTCTGCTCTGTTTAAACTATCACTYGGATTAAGAAATTTTCCCCTCAGAGTGTTCCAAGTGTCTCCTGAACTACACTCAGCTCATGTCAGTGTGGCTGAATTCCTTCAGCAGCATCATTGCCTGAGGTGTAAGAAGAGGCTGAAGGGACTGGATTTGTTCAGCTGAAAAGAGGGAATATCAGAGGAACCCCTAACAGCACTTCCCTGATTTTAACAGATGATTACAAACAAGACGAAGCCACCTCTTTGAGGGGCAGAATGACATGGCAAGAGACAACACTTGCAAGATACAACAGTGGAAATTTAAATTAAACACCAAGAAAACAATTCTTCACCTTGAGTGTGGCTAAGCAGTGGAGGAAGCTGCCCAAAGAGGCTATAGGAACTCTGTCCTTGGAGATTTTCCAAATTGCCCCAGGCAAGGCTTTGAGAAATGGTTTAACTTTGAATATACCCTTGCTCTGAGCAGAAGGTTAAGTTGGATCACCTCCAGATAYCCTTTCCAACCTAAACTGACAGGGAACAACGTGTTTTTAACAAAAAGCTTGATGCAAAATACCCAGCCTGTGGACCCAGTGCCTGTAGTTTAGGGATCTAGGTAAGAAGTTATAAATTACCAGTTGACACATAAATTTTCCTAACACATAAGTAAAACAYAGGTCAAAACTATAGCATATTCAGTCCTGTAAGTACTTGCTGGAAATTTAAATTTTTTCTCAGACAGACAGGACAGGATGATGGATGAGTTATATACCCTGAATTTACAGTTCCATATAAAATTTCTGCTGTAGTTGGAAAAGTCCAAAATATTCATATGAACTGTAAGAAGAGGAACAGACTAATTTTAATGCTTCTTGCCTCTGAGGAAGAGAGGGTTTTTCAATATTTTCCTTCTTCTCATATGGTAAGCCCATTACTTTAAACAGTTCCTTTCCCAAACCCTCGGAAGAAAGGGTGCTGGCCTAGCTGTGACTTCATGAAAGGCTTGTTTTATACTTGTAGGGCTCAACTTTTTGTAAAGAACATTTCCTCTTTAATCACAGTGCAGTTCAGATACTGATTTAATACATTTAATCATATATGCATTTGGAAAAAACCATGCTACCCCTGGATAAAACTCAATGCTATGAGATGTCTGGAAAACTTTGTAAGAAAATACGATTTGGCATTCCACTTCAGATTTGTATTTTCTTTAGAGCAAAACGTATTCTGTAGCTCACTAGACACGTCTGGATCTTGGGGACAAGCCACACAAGGAGTGTACAAGCAGTGACAGGAGCAGAAGCATGAAAATTGGCTGCAATGCTGCTGTACAAGAGGCACAGAAAACCCTGTGTTTGCTCTGGAAACCTGAACAAAAGAGGACTTCAGCTGAGACGTGAATGATCTTTGTCATGCACTTGGTAGACAGCACAGTTGTTTCAATGTTTTAGTGAGAAATTGTATTTTCCATGCGTCCAAAAGGACACATGAACCTCTCCACCAGGCTGCACGCAAATTCTTATGGTAGGATGCTGGTTGTACAGCAGTATTAATGAATGCTGACATTATTTCTCTGAGATTTAGAGATTCTTCAATGGACATTGTATAATTCACTGAAAAGTAAACTGAGAGAATTCATAAATTCCATGGATTTCATATCACTCTTACAAGCTTACAGCATGTTAAGCAACGAAGAAAAAAATATGCATATACTTACAGTACTGAACAAAACCAGAATTTCTTTTATTTAAGTGCCATTTTTAGAAGTTATTTAGGCTATTGCTAAACGTAATGATGGGAGCTCTTACTCTGTTCSTGCTGCAAAGAATAGGAGCTTTAATACTGACGAGGATAAATTTTATGTTCCTATATCCTCCTATTCCTTCTTCATCCCATTTTACTTATCTGGCAGCTGCAGCATGCTTTGCCCCTACTTCAGACCTGGCTCAGCCATTATTTTTTAAAATCCCTGTCTCTGTGGTACTAGGAAAAGGATGTGGAGCTTTACAATTCCCAATACTAAATGCAAGTGGTCACTTTCAGGACTTTTTTTCATAAGGATATGTTTTTTTCAGTTAAGCTCCCTTCCAATTTTTAACTCTACAGAGATGCAATCTGTCCATGGAAACAATCCATGAGTGAACATTGGATCTGGAGTGAAAAACTGCTCTGTTACTATCCCAGCTGACTGAAATTCAACTGCAAATGCAAGTGACTCCTGTCAAATGAGAGAGAACTGTTTTATGCCTGATCTGAAAACATTTCAAATCTCAAAAAAAAAATCRTAAGTCCAAACTCTGAAACAGATTACTTATTTTTTATTGAGAGGGTCAGGCAAAATCCACTGTTCTAGAGAATTAATTCCAGCTTTTTCTCTAGACAACATTCAAATATTGTAGTCTGAGAATTAAAATACTAAAATTAACATATTAATCTTGAAGTTAAAACTCCACTCCAGTATGTTATCAAAAATATAATTCTGAGGCTTTTTTTTTAAACTTTGAATCATTGTCCTGGGGTAAACTTATGATGCTGAATTGTCAAGTTGTTAATTAAAATGGTAAAATTTCAATGTAACAACATTTCAATGTTAACAACAAAATGCTGTTAAATAAACAATTTTATCCACTTTTCTTGAAAGAAGTTTACCTCATGAACTTATTGGGGGAGGGGCCGCTTAAATTTGCCTTCTAGAAAAAAACACTTTAGAAATTTCCTCCCAAAATTTGCCTTAAACCCTAACCTAAACCATATATATTAAAGAAAATATGCAACATACCTCTTCCATCAACAGTAATACCTATTCCACTGCTACACAGGCCATGGAACTCAGCTGCTCAGWTGAGGTGGAGATGTTGGGGAAAAGAAAATGTTATTTCCAGTATATTTCACTTTCTTTCATTCTAAACTAAACCCACATGATTTTTTTTTTCCAAAGTAATTTTTCCACCATGTAACTAACGAAATGCCAATGTTCACATGAAATCACCATTTATAGATAGTTTAGTTAAATCTATGTAAGGTAGCACTCCATCCTGAACTTTCATATATATATATATATATATATATATATATACACACACATATATACAAAACCAAAATTAGATGATCAGAGTTAAAAACTTAGGTGATTTCTTTACAGTCTTAACACAATTGTCCACTCAAGTTATTGCTTTTAATCACACTGTCAGTTTTACTTGTTTGGTTTTTTTTAACAGTTTTCTGCTATATTGTTAATACTAAATGGAAATTCTGTTCAAGATGCATCATCTCAGCTCTGTAGTCAAGAGTTTTTTTTTTTTAAATCAATTCCCAGGTTTACTTAAAGAATTGATTCTTACAAAATGAAATATATATTTCTATAAATTATATGGGCTGCTCTTTTAAACTGGATTGACTGGACCAGGAAATCTACAGATTTATTGGAGAATTCTGCTTATTCTCTTGCCAGAATTATTATTTATAGCAAACACTTACATCAGGAACCCAAATTCACCCTGTTCACTTTTCTTTAGGGCATGAAATAAAAGCCAACAATGTGATTTCAACAAGAGTTTTGTTTGAAGTCTGTATGTTCACTGCACCACTCGAAGAAACACAAACATTTTACCTGAGTTTTTAGCAGGGCAGGGATGGCACGGCTCCCCAAAGCCATAGTCAGGGTTGGCACAGCAGCATTCAGACTTTGTCACAGCCCCAGGGAAGGGACGGACACACAGCCCTTTCCTGATGCCCCCRTAGCACGTGCTACGCACGTGAGTATCTAAAGAAAAAGACAAGGGGAGAAGTAATTATTTCCTTAGGCTGAAAATTAAATGTATGCATACTATCCCAACAGCTAAAACCCCTTATTTTTGGTCAACAAAAAGGTCACACTGGCTACATCTGCACTGCCTTAATAATCTTGGTGACACCAAGGCAAATTCTCAGCATAGTTGTCTCCTGGGGCTTTCCCCAAAGCACTTTCAAACCACCTAAACCAGGATTTTGTGACCAAATTCAAAGGCATTCCAAAGGACCTAGCAAAGGCGACCCACACCCCAAAGCAGCTCTGTAAATCCATCAGCAAATATCCCAGTAAGAAACACAGAATAGCCTGGATCAGCATGGGGTGGCTGATTCTTCCCTTTGGGAAGTACCAGAGACATCTCTGACTTCCAAAAGGGTTCCTCAGGTAGGATAATTCACCAGCAGCACAGGGCTGGTAATATGGGATATTATATTGGGATATATATATAAAAATATAAATAATATAAATATAAATAATATAAATATAAATATATACAAATCAGAATATAATATCCATATTACCCATAATATCCCAAAATAATATATTTATTGGGATATATAAATTATATTATAATATGGGATATTATACCAGTTTCTGGAAGGAGGAGCATGGTCTCCAGCTGTATTTACAAAATCATGAACAGAAGTGCAATTTTAGCAGATTGCTCAGCCCAGCATTTATGTGACATGACCATCTTAATAGGTTTATACATAAACAGGCACCAGTGCTGGCTTAGCACACTAAAGAGGCCCCAAAATCTAGCTGGGAACAGCAATCTAGCAAATTTTACACACAGCTAGGCAGTGAGGAAAGCAGGGATACTGTCCAGACTATAAGAACTTTCARGGGGTTTGTGATTAAAACCACACTCTGGAAGTTAAAGTGCCATCCTTGGGGAGAGGCCTGGAAATGGTGGGCTGRATAAACCACCACTTGTCACACAAACAAAACACAGAACACCCGAAAGGTTCTTCAACCCCAAAAACCAGTCTGAAAAAAGACAGCACAAAAATTACACAGGCCAACCACACACGTGTAAGACTCACCATGTACACACTGCCAATCTTACAGCTGGTTTAATCACATCAATCAATTTGACAGCCTTGACCAGTGAGATGCARGAGGAAGCATCTTCCAAGACACACCTTCCCTAACTACTTTTACAGGAATAATCATGTGCCATACTTAGCCAAGAACTATGAGAATGTCTCTGAGACTGCTTTTTATGCTTTTTTTTTTGGGGTTATGTTTTACTCTTCTGGTTTTGGTCCCTCTAAGCTTCAATGCTTTTTCCCATGTTTGCTTACAGGATAGTATTAGAMATCTTTGAACACGCATGTGATTGGACAGTCCTTCTAAAAATGTGTAGCGGAGAACTGCATGATACAGAGAAGCAGCCTTTATTTTTGACCCTAAAATTCTACAGGAGCTGCAGAAATACTCTTTGTTTCAGGTATATTTATGGACTAGAACAGAACACAGCTTTAATTTATGCTCCTTGACAGTCCCCCAGTAAAACCACCATGCACTGTGGCCTGGACGTGAGCCTGAGTGGACTCAGAAACTGAAACGAGTTTGAGGGAATCCAGACAGCTCCTTGCTTGAAGTATGACCCCAAAACAACAAAGAAAAGTTGCATGAGAAGCTTTACAGTGAATGTTGAATATCCAGGGCCAATCCAAATAAGAACTGGCAATTCCTTACGTGTTCTGTCGGCCCTTTGAGTGTTGTAAGCTGGCTCCTGTGTAACAGYACTGCCTGCACATAAATGTTTTCTCTTGCTTTTGGGATCCCATGGAACAGATAGTTCTGGAGCACAGCTACATATGTCCTACATTTTAGARTTTTTTCCTTGCCAAGAATCTAGGTGAAGCCAGTACAACTCGCTTGCACTTGACATCAGGAAAAGATTATGATGCTTGAAAATAGTCGAGGACTTTGGCACAAGAAATATCTGTTCATTTACTTTGCAAAATAATTAGTGSCATCACATCCTTTCCCTCCATCTCAGACAAGTCCAGCCGCCACCCTGACAAGTTCTGCCATGAACAAAGGGGGCAATAATCAATCACTGCCACAGAATGGGAGAGTTCCCCCTAGTTATGTGTCTGTGAGGAAAYGGAGAAGCAAGTCAAGGGAAGGAAATGGTACCAAGGGAAACTGCAGAGGGACAGGAGACTGGGAAGTGTGAAAGAAATACTCTGGAGGAAGGTCTTCAAAGATGTGGAGTGTGGGAAGTAGCTGAAGGAAGCTACAGATGTACTGAGCAACTGCTCTGCACAAGAGAGCAAGTGCTCTCAGTGCACATCAGTGCTTTCAGAGGAGTGACACRGAGAACCTGGGGACAATCTCATGCCTAGTTACAGGAAAACAGTCTGATCTACACAGCCAGTGATTCACCAAGCCTGTGAAGAATGAAGAACCAAGCTGCCTCTCCCACAGCAGCTGTGTGACAGGGAGAATGTCCCCCTTGGGCTGTGCTAAGAGCAAAAATGAGGACAGGCACCTCTTTGTGGATGATTTCAACTGCTGCAGGCACCTCACAAAGCTCAGGTTCTCCATTCCACTACAGTTCTGAGTCTGCATCTTACTGATGACCCGGTGCTTCCCCCCATGTTCAGTTTGATTAGCCTTTGGCTACTCATTCCAGAGCACCAARAATTTATTTTTTTGCCCTGGATCAGAGATTAGCATTGCTGCTGCTGTACCCGTGTACCTGTTTATGGGACTCTCCACTCTGTCCCAAGGCATGGCACTTCTACACTCTTAAATTTGGCAGTGTAGCTATTCAATACCTAGAAAAATTATGATCACCACATTTGTGATCAATATCAGGCGGACAAGTGCTTCACCCACAGTCAGGGCAAGTCACTGCATCCATCCAGGAGCCTTAGAAGGACAAATCAGGCTTATGACAAACACTTGTCCATTTGGCTCTACAAAATTACCAGGGTAAAACAAAGCTTGGTTACTCTGTCCTGGATGACTCTGGCTCTGGGCAGAGGTAGTCAGAAGTGTCTCAGCAGAGAACAAACAACACTGTGTGAAGCTGGAGCCACAGCTCAGCACAAGTTCTGAGGTGATACAGGCTCACACACAGGGCAGCTGAGGTGCCCAAGCATGGAGCTGCAGCTGGAAGTACAGCCAAACCTAAAAAGCCTGCAAATATTCAAATATTGGAAGTTTGGCTCCAAGTATTTATYTAGCTGTTCCATGACTCTGTAACTGTTCCTTTTCCAAGCATTTGCTCACCTTTGCTGCACCTTTTTCAAGCTTGTATAACATTTTGTGATCRACTCAGCCATACTTATAAATACTAAGTAAACCAGAATTTCCTTTCTATGTGTACTCCCACCAGGATCAAGGTCATTATTCAGAAGTAAAATAGGGCTCAGAAAAAGAGGGGGGAGCTGGACTGTGGGCTCTCAGATTTTATATTCCTTGCTGGTTACCTAGCAGACTTGTGGGAATGCTCTTACAAGATTTCCAATTTAAGTTACTAATTTTCAAACTAACAATGATCATCTAGCAGYCAGAATGTCTGAAAAGTACAATTTAGGTCATGCAATATATGGAATAGAATAGCCAGACACAGAATTCCTGTAATTAACACAGCATGTGGATTACATATAAACACATATACACAATTCTGAACAGTGGACTGGCTTGGAAATTCTGCTCTCAAGTCATRTGTGAGGATATTTTGTTATGAGGTATTTGAAATTTGCTATGTTACTTTATGGCTGGAATAATTACATCATCTTTTTTTAATGAATTTTCCAACTAGATCATTATTCTGCTTTAAGATTTTTTGTCCTATGGATGGAACTTCCTGTTGAAAATGTAAGCATTTGTAGTAATCCTTAAAGCTGTGTAACACGTAACTTCTAAATAAATGGTGTTCACAGATGATGGCCAACCTGTCAAGCCTTTTGCTGCTAATACTGTGGCAACATTAGGTAAATGAAAGCACAGAAAATTGAGTACTGTATTGATTCTTTGCAGCTGTATCACTGACAGGGGTGAAGATGAGGCCAACTTGGAACACAAAAAAGGTACTGAACAGCCTGTACTCAAATCTGGTTTTGTTGGTGTGCCACTGAGCAGTGAAATTCCAATACTTAACACAGTACACCAGGCCTCTTCTCATTGTTTTACTTCTCACTGCTTTTCTCCAAACTTTWAAAAAACCAGAAGAAAACAACTCAGCTACCACACAGGAGGGAACACAACTTGCTTTTGTTGGTTCAATCTTCAGTACAGTTTTGCTTACTAGAACATTTAATTTACTTAAAACAACAAAATTTGTGTTCCAACTGAGAGACTGAGAATGTGCTTTAGCTTTTTTTGAGCTTATGTTTTTAAGACAGCCTCATTTTTTACTATGCATTTTTAAAGCTGAAGTGGTAACAGAAGGGGCCAGCTTGTGCTGGCACTTGGTAGAAACACTAGTCCTAGATTTTGTTTTGAAGACTTTTGAACTTTAGCACCATCTGAAATGTTATTTGAAATGAGCTGGTAACAGCAACATGAGGATTTAGTATGTCCCATCCCTTTGGTGTGAGAACCTCCAAAGCATTGTGATGCTGTTTTCCCTTTACCTGGAAATATGCTGATAAGACAAAGGCAGATACAACATCCATGAGTCCACCAGCAAGAACAATCATTAATTGTTAATTACCAATTAATAAATATTATTCTTGTGGAGTCTCTGTTCAATAATGTGCCTGCTGACAGCCACATGCAGGAGCTGGGGAAGGAGACATTTCAGGGATATAGAACTGATATTCTGAGACACACAGGGAAAATCCTGTGGATTAAATTAAGGAACTTTGCAAAGTACACACAGTGTCATAACTCTCAGAAATCCCTGTCAAATATTTATTCCTCTCCTCCCTCCTCATCAGCAACCAGSAGAGAACAAGGGATTGAATACCTCTTGCCCTCTTATACTTCTTTTAATTCATCAGCTTGAGAATTATCCACTTTTTGTCCCATGAGCTCCCTGAAGATATGCTAGAGCTCCTAGCAGAGCTTAGTGAAGAATCTCCTAAATTCCAACCAGCACCATTTGAGAGGATAAGAGGCTGATAACATGGCAAAATATTATTTTTCAYTGGACTAGAAAGGGTATGTCTCAAAACCAAAAGGAGATGCCAGGCAGAGCAGGCACTTTAAGCTTACTTTTATGAGTAATGGGTAAACAAGAGGTACTGCCTCTCCAATTYCACAGAGGAAATTAAGTTTCTTGTCCTTTAACAATAGGATTATGGTATTGCATCTTGTTTGTTGTTTGACGTCAACATTATTTAGAAGGAAATAATTTGATGCATTCAATAATTAATTAACCTAGTAATTCCACTTGTTTTTCTATGAAGAGAAAAGAATAAATCTGACTTACCTACACACACACGACCATCAACTCCAACAACCAAGCCAGGTGGACAATCACACYTAAATGAGCCTTCAGTATTTATGCAATGGCCATTCATGCAAATTCCTGATGTCTGGCATTCATCAATATCTAAGAGGAGGCAAGACACTTCAGCAATCAGTTTTTAAGCAAAGTTACAGCTAATAGTTTCAGAACATTATGAAATTACTTTATGACAGCAGATAACAGTATCTTTGTTTTATTTYTAATAAAAATTTAATCTTGGAATAATCAAAACTCCAGCTGCACAAACAAATAAAATATCCCCCCMAAAAAGCAGAAGAACTTTAGGATTAGAGGTATTTCATAGTCCACATTAAGCAAAATCAATGATAAATTTTCCCCTTTGTCCATCCCATATTTTAATTTTGCTTTAAAACACAGCTAAAGAGCACTAGACACAAAATATCCTCATGATGGTTAMTTTTAATTTCAAAGAACTTTTAAGTGCTCATCAATTTATAAGCACAACTGCATGTTATTAAGAAAAGCACAACTAGTAGAAATGGTTAAAATTCAAATCAGAAGACTGAAAATTTAGATTATTTACTAGAAGTGGCTTAAGTCCAAACATACCTCTATGGGCAGCAACAGGTATTTTCAATTAGTTTGCTGAAACTGAAGCTAAATCAGACTGTATTCTTAAAATGTTTAATAGAAGTTTTCAGTGATTGCACTTTAAGAAGTTTACAATGCTGTGTGACCTGTAAAATGACTCAAGTGCTTTCCACTCTGAATTATTAGAAAAATTATGTGGAAAATATGTGTGTGTGGGTGGRGCTCATCAATGTAGAATCTCTCTAACATCTTAAATTTATCACACTGCTACTCACTTTACCATTTCACAAAGGACCTGAATATTTTGATGCATTTACAATGCTCCAAGATTTTTCAGAAGCCAATTTATTGATCATTGTGGCTTTCCTAACACTATTAAATACTTCTTTCAGTAAATTTAGGATCTGTATCTAATCCAGGCAGCTAAAGAAACCTGCTTTAGGATGCAGCAAGATGTTATATGGCTTTGAATCAATCCATGTTACCAGACTGCCATTCTTGCAGGGGTGAACAGACAGGAAAAGCCATTTTCCATCAATATCCCCCAAATTTCACATACCAGTACAGTAACGCCCATCTGGAGCCAGGACAAATCCTGGTTTACAGATGCATTTGAAACTCCCATCCTCATTTATGCACATCCCATTCAGGCACATGTTTGTGGTGGCACACTCATCGTGGTCTACAAAACATTGCAAAGAAAACTGCTTTTAGTTTCTCACCCTCCAGAAGACAACACAGTGAAAATAATCAGTCAGGACTGGCGTGGCATATTCCTTCACTTGAAGATTAGTTTCTGATCATAACTCTGACACAGTATCTCAAGAATTTTCACTCCATAGAAAAAGCAGCAATTTTTCTTCACGTTCTGATCAGTTGCTTTGCATATTTCAGCAGGCTGTGTATGAAAGGACAGGGAGTGTCTTTCTTTCATTCATACATGACAGGATAAAAAGCTTCCATCRCCTGAGAGAATGAAGCTTGCTGTTCATCTAGCAAGGCTTTTTTTGACACCATGCAGCCAAAGTTAAAAACAGGTATTTTCTTCAGCAATGCTGCTTTATGGATCATTTGCTGTGAAGCTTTATGGAAAAACATTATTATTAGGACTCTTGAGGAGAGGTGCAGCTTCAAAAATTACCTCAAATTTTCTTCGAGATCATATGGTTCTGTACAATAACTATTTGAATGAAGGGGCCTCTAAGTTCACAGTATTTCAAAAAAGGTAATTGCAATGATCCTCACCTGTAGYATGAAGCACAATTTCTAGAACCACCAAGCTAATGCCTGCCCCATTCTTTAGAAGGGTCCTTACCCACACAGTTTCTTCCGTTTGCAGTCAGTTCAAACCCAGCATTGCAGATGCACTGGAAGCTTCCCTCAGTGTTCACACACCTCCCATTTTTACAAAGAACACCATTCTGGACACACTCATCGATATCTAAGGGGAGGAAAAAACAAACCAAGCCAAACAAATGAAATCCTACCCAAACAGAGAACKACAGTTAAGATAAAAATGCATTTAGAGGCAATTATTGCTTTGAAAAATACTGGCACATCGCTTAAACATTACTTAGAAAAAAGTTCAAAAGTAAGTTAAGAAYTTAGTCCCCTTGCACCAGGGAAAAATATTATTTTTACAGACATGTACAGCAAMTGCTACATTTTGTGATGCTTTGCAAGTTCTTCATGAATACTTTTGAAAACCTACTCACACTTTCACCTGCATGCATACACAAAAACGCATCTGTTATTCAATTTATTTTTTTTTTCTTTAGAACTCCTGTCTGGGAAATTCCCCGGATGGATATTCCAGAATAATGGATAAATATTAAAAAACAACAAAACAAACAAGGTGGAAGCCCAGATTTAGAACACCAACTAATTTAACATTGGGATTGACTGAAATTGCACTCCTGTATCTTTCAAATTCAATGCCAGCAGACATGGAGCAGTTTTCTTACCAATGCAGGCTTGCTTGGTGGGAGTTCTCTGGAAACCTGCRTGGCACTTGCAGTAATAGGAACCAGGTGTGTTGACACAGTCCCCRTTGGAGCAGGGGTTTGATGTGCACTCATCAACATCTGCTGGCAGCACAGAGAAGCATTAGTGACTTCACAAAGTCCACAACCTTTTTTTTTTTCCCCCCAAGTCTGGAAGCTTCTGAGTGAAAAAGATGGCAACTAGCAGCCAAATGCTAATTACTAAAGCCTGTTCTTGGTGAAAAATCACTGCTTTGCCAGGAACACGGGGCTGTTCTTGGTTCAGCTAGGCAGGCATTTGCAAGAAGTGAAGCGGCGCTGCATCATTTGTAAGCATTTTGAGGGACAACAGAAAAAGAATCTTCTGGAGGATTTTGAGACCTGATGGTTGCCCTAATGGTTGATTTAATACAACCCAGTTTCGTTTAACTCAGCGGCCATTTATGCTCCTTCACAAGAAAAAACAGTATTAATCAAAACCGGCACTTTAAAATGAGAGCAAACCATGGCATCCAAAACCCACCCCTATTATTTTACAGGTTTGCTGTAAAAAACTGAGGAGGGGCTGCACACCAGCAGGAGGGATTCTCAATGARACCACAGTCTGTGCCCCACATCTCAAATATTTATGCCCCACTGCACCCTCCACTCCAGTCTTTGCACTGAGTAATGCCAGATTTAACCTAGCYCTTTTCTATAATGTACCTTACTCTCCTTTCCAAAAGTTTTGGGTATTTGGGTGAAACCAAACACATTTTAACCAAYTGAAATGTCAGAAATAACTCTTATTTGACAAGGGGCTCTGAAAACTCCAACAGTTCTTTTCAAGAACCCTTTCCCAAATWTGATATCCAGTAGTTACCAGTGAATCAGAGGTGATTTTGGTCACGACAGCTATTCCTAGACCTAAAATAACATCAATTGTTCCCCCCATCACATTTCTGTAAACCCTCCAGGACCCTTGCCCACTGTAATCCAGGGAGCAGAGTGGGTGTATCCCACTGGTAGGGCAGGACTGCTGGATCAGTCCCTAAAGGATGACCTAAGCAGCTACTCTCTGTTAGAGCACAATTTACAGGTGACAAATCCCCCATTTCTTTATCAGCAACTTTTGCTAATTTGACTTCTTCCTCCAGCTAGGCCCTTCACTTYATTTACAATGTACTTGTAATTACTCATCTCTTCATTTAGGCAGGCTTTTAACACCACAGTGGTGATTTGCAAGAGTTTCTGGCATCTGGCTGAAAGCTGCTGTAAGAAACTCTGAAGCTGATCAGTTCCCAACAATGATGATTTTCCCATGCATTCTGCAGTGCGTGCTTCCAGAAATACCAGGAAAACCCCAGGGCAATTTTTGTGATCATTTCCACTCACTCCTTATCAAATCTGGTTCTAGAACTTAGCTCATAACATCTTGAGAACACCGGGATGCAACAAGAAATTGAAATCATAAGGATGTGTGTTTTCTAGAAAGTGCTGTTCCACAAATAAGTTCTAAAATCACTATAAAAGATGGCAAAAGGTTCCTTTTGTTCTAATTTAATTATAAGACCCCATATTTAGCAGGAATTACTGAGTTAATGAAGACAAAGTTTAAACCCAGAGCACCACTGTACAAAAATAATCTGTGTTTACACAGATATAAGGCACTGATATAACCGCCTGGTTACAGCACTCTTGGTGCCCTGTGTAAACAGCTAAATGAATAAAGGAAAAGCAAATGGAAGAATCAAACACCTCCCCTCACAAGTAATTAGCTCATTCACATCTGCATACCCACTGATCCCACCACCACTGCAGTAAAACCACAGGAACTGTGACAAGATGAAGAAAAGAGGAATTCAGGGTGCTGAATATAGAGGTATTTAACCTGAATACAGAGGTATTTAACCATGAATTTTTACATGCCAGTCTGTGTCACTGCAGTAGCTCCCTGCCCTCATGTTTCTGTGCCATGCCTGGGTGCTGGGATGCTCTCTGTCAGAAGCRAGGTGATTTTTCACCAGAGGTGATTTCTCCTCAGTGCTCAGCTGATACAGGAAGGGGTCAAGGAGGATTAAACACCACCCCTTCAGAACAAAATCCTCAGCTACCAAGAGAACATCTGAATCACATCTTGACAAGAATTTTTTTTGTCAAGTGCCCTAACTCAAATGAATTTACTGTATTTATATCTTGCTTTATTATAAGGGAGCACAGAGGGAACTTACAGATACTTGACACAATGSTCATCTGTTTTGTTTAGTTTTCCTGCAGAGAATGACATTTAGGGCCTTCTCTATTACAGGCTCCAACTTGCTTCAAAAAAAAGCCCATGTTCATGCTCCAAAGGATCTGTCTGTAAGTTTATAAAGTCTACAGCAGGAATGCAGAGGTTCTCTATCAAACAGCTGACTTAAGCTTCGAAAATCCTTCCAAAGCCATGTGCATCCTTCATGCACATGACSTCCACATGAAATATGCATCTTAAGATGGTCTTATTTTTATAAGCTCTTGATAACTGGGGGAAATGGCAAATTTATGTTAATAGAAAGGAGTTGTTGGCTTTGATTTTGCATTGAAAGCATGCATATTCCAGCAGTATAAACAAGAAACATTTAAGACAGAGATATTTAACCCATTTATTCTGTCTCCCAGCATACCCCCTTCAAGGTCAAATGTTTGTCTTTCAGCACTTGCCTCACACACATCTCCACTTTTCAGTTTTTCATCACTAACAATTGCCYGAATTCTCTCAGACACAGTAGGAAACTTCCAAAATCCCCTTAAAAGACTTACTGCAATGAGTCTGGAGACAAATGATAAAATTTTAAATACGCCTGTTTGTATTGACAAGACCACTATAATTCAACACAGCACACCTACAGGTTTGCTCCCACTTTTTTAGAAATCCCTACAGTTTTATCCAGAGTTTTTTGAAACAGAATGAATAAAGAAAGGTAATAAAATTAAAGCTGTCTATTTTGGAGAAACGGACTGACCATTTGGAGTCCGATCACTTAGGACACTCATGGTCCTTGGCCAAGTTCTGTTGTGAAGAACAGCATAATGCAAGTTTAGGTCAGAGACAAATAAGTAACACCACAGTTTTTTGGTTYGGCAGGATTAATCTTGAAACAGGGCTTTTCTTTAACTCTACAGAAAAATATGTAACCATTTCTGGATTGAATTTATTGCTTTGGGAGCAGACAGAGAAGTACAGAAATAGTGTTCATTTATGTGCCATTAACCCTATTACCAATRCCCCAAGACTGTTCTGTCAGTARTAAGATAAATATTCAAATTATAATRCAGAAATCTACTATMATTCACAYATATATATAAATTAGAATATATAGTYTGCCTATATTTCCAAGAAACTTTCTGTGTAGTTTGCAGCAACTACTGTTCACAAATCTGAGATTCAGGGGGGAAACTTAAGATACTTTGGCTACTTCTTTGTAATACAATTASAAAATAACAGTGAAACAAAGCTGTGTTATTTATAGAGCTCACAGAGTTATTTATAATTTACAGAGTTCACTCTCTTATAAAACATCTGAATTTAAGCAGCTACTGAAAAGGCAAACCACTGCAGAGCTGATTTATTCCATGCAAGAACAAAATGGGCAAAATGACATTTAAAATTTTTTGAAGCCATTTTGGAGGTCTTTTCCCATAYTTTCCATGTGGGACAGCACTGTAGCTGGCACTGCACCTTCTGCTTTTGTTAAACCAAYTGAAATTTTTGTTTTGATCCCAGTGCATCCAAAATTTCCTCTGCTTTCAGTCTACTCTTTCATGCTGAGGTAAGCATTGCAAAGTCTAGATTAAATTCCTTAAGTGAAGACACATTTTTACTGGGCACATACCTGTAAACTAGATAATTAACCAGGTGATTTTTTCCCCTCAATGCACCTATCAACCTAACTTCACAGTTTTCAGGCACTGGGACCCCAAATGAAAATTAGATACAGCTTCACTAATTATCACAAGCCTGGAGTAGAAGGGGAACTGCCAAGCAAGTGTCCTGCAGGGTGACCCCACAGAAGAGACAGGGACAGAATGACAGCCACATTATCAAGAACACATTGTCTTTTTCTGTCCAGCACCCAGATGTGTAAAGCTGATGAGCCTTTCAAACCACAGATTATTGCCATGCTCCAATGACRCCTGAAAAACTAAAAAACTGAAGTTCATACAGCTCCACTTGCTCCAACCTTTGTGCTTCAGATGCTATTTTCCACTTGACGCCCAAGTAACAAAAATATCAGTACAAGATATAAACTAGATTTCAAAAGGATCAAATAGTCCAAGACACCAGACAGTCCTTGAGTGTCAAGGCCCAGCAGAGTTAAAAATATTACTGATTTCAGTGATGCAAAATCTAGTGCTGTAACAAATGAGCCAGGGTTCTCCATATTCCTTTTATAAAGAACAGCCATCAAGAGCTATCAAGTCATCTTTTATAAAGAACAGCACGACAAACATCACAAAACTCCTGCTCCCCTCTCACAGTGGGATTATGGCTCCTGAGACCCAAGGGTGCAGCAAGAGATTAAGCCCTTTGAACTTCCCAGTCAGAGATCAGAGGTCCAGAAAACTCTCACCAAGTAAAAAAGCTAAAAAAACCCCAGGCTCCCTACATCATAAAGGACAGCTTGAAAGAAGAACTATATCAACCTTCAAGTGTAAAAAAGTGAAACTAAGAAAGTACTGAACTACTTTCTTTGTATAGTGAGGATAAGAAGAGAAATAACAGAAGCTGAATCTTTTGCAAATGCAGTGTTTAAATTAGGTTGGATGTTCTGAAAACTTTCGGGATATTTGACTATGGGAGCAGTGCAACTGCTTGAGGAAGTGGTGACATCCCTTTTAAGTGAGTTTTCTTAAAATGAGTGTACAGTGGCCAGAAATGGTGCAGGTACAACCAAGCTCTCYGATGCAAGAGAGAACTGAACTAAGAGGAGACCTGCAATCCACAGACACAGGAGAAATTGATTCTCAACCCACACTTACTGTGAGGCAAACCTATTGCTAACAAGCCCTTGATTGTTATCTCCTGAGATAACAATCTCACAGATCTCAATCTCTTTATAAAGACTCAGTAAACAGGTTCAATACAAAACATAACTAGAACTTTTTATTTAGGATCCTGTACATTAATCAGKGTATCCTGCAAAGGGGACTCCTCTCCACACAACCACCCCACAAGAACCCCAAATCTTGTATTTTCTCTGAAATAACTGATGAGTTTTGGACACTGCAAGAGTGAAGTCCACAGTAATTGAATAAAAGTATAGGATGCCAAATTAGTTCTTGTTAGATAAAGTTAACATTCTGTATTTTAATCTAAAATGCAAATTTAACCAGAAGTGAATTAACGCAATTTTWAAATTATTTTATATTTTTCAAATTGCCATTAATCCTTATGAGGAGAGAAAACAYAAATTCTACCCTTCATCATCTTGATCATAACAACACTACATCCCAAAAGTCGAGCTTTGTCAGCCTAACAAAAGAGAAAATGAAGCAGAACTTRCTTTACTGAATGTGACAAAAATGCTCAATAGCCTTTAACTACAGGAGTAGGAATACTCAATAGCAGTATTTGCAACWCAAGATTTTTTTTTCTTGGTAGGAAAACAGATAACTCTCATAGAAAACTGAAATTATTCTTGTGTAACTAATACCACAGTTTTTGCATTATCTCTGAAGAGCAGCATCATTAAAATGAATATGATTTCTTTTTGTAAAAAAAACCAGGTTTTAAGCTGAAGAATATTAGAACAATGGATTTTGAAATGTGCACTCACCAATACAATCCCCATTTTCATCCTGCTTATATCCCATGTTGCATTCACACCTGTAACTAGAGGGAGTTGGTATGCAACGTCCATTCAAACAAAGGTTGGGATGGTGCTTGCAGTTGTCTATTGTCTGGTTGAGTATTGCTAATAGAAAAAAATCAGAGTGACAGACAAATATTCAGATTTTTAAACAGAAGTAAATATGAATATTATACTTGGCTTCAGAAAGGATGTTGTGAGGTGCACAAACACATTAAAAAAAAACCTTTTTCAAAGCACTATCTGTTGACCTGACAGTAAACTTACAACAACAAACAGCACTTGGAAATAAAAAAAAAGCATTAGACAAACATTCTTAAATACAATTTACCACTTCTGCCTATAGCCTGATGAGCCTGTTAGTGAACTGAGGGATAAACCACAATTTGTATGAAAGTCAAAGCAATTTCTGGCGTACCTGTCTTAATAATACTTCTTATATTTTATGATCTTTAAGGTTGTGATGCCAGGGGTGTGTTTACACATGTCATGAGAAATGTTTACATCCATGAGACTTCTGCCAGAAAATTAYTCACCTTGGGCTTTCAGCCAAGGCAGTGTTTCTGCAGAGTAAGTAGGTTTTACAGTTGGAAGAGAAAACATAGAAGACATTTATTTTTAATCTTGGTAGTTCTTGGAAAATRCCTAGAAATCTGGAGTTTTATTAGTGCTGAGAAAGACACTTCAACAGGGACAACACAGGCTCAGGGACTCTCTAACTGAACTCATGGAAAAACCTCTTCCTACATCAGGAAGGGCTCCTGACCTTCCTGATGCATCAGCTGAGGTGTTTAAAACATGCTTGAATGGCAAAATAATTTTTAAGCGTTAAGAAAACCATACCATACCCAGACTGAGCAGTAAAAATAAAGGAAAAACAGAAAGAATAACATAAAGAAGAGTGCAGCAGGTCAGAACACGAGCACTTACTCAGCCCTGTAATGATCGAGCCACCTCCAGTGGGGCTGCGACCACCTGCTCCTGCCCCTGCTCCGCCCACAGCAGGGGAGAATCCGTTGCTCCCTGGCATGGGGATGAAGCCAGCTCCTCTTGGTCCGAATCCATTCCCATTGCTCCCGGGGTGGAAGCCGTTCCCTCCCGCTCCGCCGCCGCGCCGGGAGCCGCCTCGGGCAGGGGCACTGTCCACGCACAGCCTGCGGTGCTCATCTGTCACACGGGGGGGACACACAGCACACACCGGGTCAGCCTCTCACAGCCAGCTCAAAGGGAAGGCACAGCTCTCCCTGTGTGCCACAAAAACCAGGATGGCAACRCCTCCTCTCCGTGATGTCGCATCTTCCCCCTGCCACTCCGAGCCTCCCTTGGTCGCAACAGGTGTTGCTCGAGGAAGTAATAGTGAAAAGGAATGCTGTAATTTAGGAATATTTGTTTCAAGTGTTTGTTGAAACTGTCTTCTTGATGTGTTGAGGGCAGCACTGTAACTCCCTGGTTTCCCAGAGGAGAAGAAAATACCTTCTCATTGATAAAGAAAATACCTTTCATCAGGGATGTGCGCTATTCCTCTCAGACCAGAACTGAAAGAACAACTTAAAATTGATGCATTCTAGCTCAAAGTTACCCAAAATGCAATGGAACAAGAAAGGAGCTGTTCCTTTAAATCAAAGTTAACTGTGGACTCTAAGAGTCGTTTCCTCTTCAAGCCTGACCACAAAGTCTTTCCCATTTCCCAAAAACTATTTCCAAAGCCAACAAAAGGACATTAAAAAACCAAGTGCCAAACGACCACGGACCAAAAAGAAAAATGGTTAACAGATGGCAGTATCAGTATTAAAACCACGGAAATTAACAATAAATGCAATCCATGACCTTATTTTTTTTTCTGTTTAGCCTACATCTTAAAGCAGTTTAAAACACCCCGGTGACCTCTAGCCAAAGCAGAATGAACAGCAAGGAGAAATAATAGCCGAAGAGCCAAAATGAAAGCCAACAGCCAAAATGAAAGCCAAACCAAGAGGGCACTCACCAGATCCTCTGGCAGGACACACCTCTGGGCCAGAGGCACTGGCCCAGCAGTGTCCAGACTCACAGCAGCACTGCCTTCTGGTGAACCTCCTGGGCAGCTCCTGGGCACAGCGGCCGCTCGCAGAGCTGGAGAAACAGCTGCCTGCTCGCTGATCTGGGAGCCAAGGTAAAGACAAAAGCCAGAAATGGTGACATTGATGCTGTTTTCGCTTTACCCTYTTTCTTTCATACATTCTCTTGCAGGGGTCCCAGYTGTTGGTTTTTCTGGGTCKGGATTGAAGGCACTTGAGACAGTGTTTCATGTTCGGACTCAGGTGTTTGTTATTTCTTATCAGTAAAACAGTCTCATCACTGTGAGTTTGGCAGCTTTTCATTAGAAGGCACAAAATGGCCAACAATCTCTTGGTACAAGGCCTTTTAAGACGAAACTATCCAATTAAGAACTGACAGCTGGATTATTTTCCCTTTTAACCCAATAACTGATCCCCAAAAGCCCACAATGGGGACTTTTCTGTCCAATTACAAAATGCCAACCAAACCCAAGAAGAAGAAGGAAGAAGAAGCTCAGGACAACACCCTGTGCCCCCCCTCCTGCTTCCATCCACAACATGCTAAAAATCCCCAAACCTAAATTTCTCACCAAGTGATACACTTACACTGCTCTCTATAATCTGTTCCACATTTTTGTGGATTCCAGTCTATCTTGAAGTCYRGGAAACTTTCTCCATGAATGAGGGTCAAAGCCAGTGSTCCCTTGGGGGTCAGGGCACCCCAGAGCAGACAGAGAAATATTCCCAGTGCCCTGGGCTTCCACATTCTCTGTATCCTTTACACATATACTTGTAGCTTTGTAGCCTCATATCATAGCTTAGTTTCAACATTTTCCTCRGCAAAAAGACAAGGAAAATTCCAGGATCATGTACTGTCTTGGTTCTCTTTAGAAACCAAGGCTGGAACCAGCTTTCCAAGACAGACTTTTGTAAACAGAGCCCGGATCTCACCCTAAGGGGGAAGAATACAGGAGGTACTAGAACTGGGGAAATTACTTCACCAGGCAGGTTCCTGATTGTGGGGGCTCTTGTCAGATATGATAATTTGCAGAATCTATGAAAATTGTACATGCATTACACAGTGGGCGGATCTTTGGCCTTTTCTACCCGATAAATTTGTGTACTTGGGGACCCTCATATAAAGGTACCCTTTATATGAGTCACACCCTAATTGTGTGTGACTCATATTTTTAGGGCCAGAGAAAAAGGCATCAACATGAGCTCTCAAAGCTACCTTGCCTTGTTCAGCTGAGGTAAGGATGAAAATGCTTTACAAGTTGTATTAAAAAGAACAAAAGCAAAACCAACCAAACAAACAAAAACCGCCACAACACTCAAACAGCGCCCAATAATTGTCTGACCCACGTATTCCACACTGGATTTACTGCAGGATCACACAGGTGCAGTGGCATTAGCCTTGCATTAATCCACCATGCAATACTAAAGTCTGCTCAATCCCACAAGGAAATACGGATGGTGTGAAAAACACAAAGAAATGCAAACAAAAAACTATATATATTTATACATATAAAAACCCTACTATGGCAAAACCTTAGATATTTCATGTAGCAATAGCAGTATTAAAAAATTAATTTAATCATTTTTTTCCTTAGCTCAGATGTATCTAACTGGAAAAATGCTACTCAACCTGCTCTGCTCAGTTGACTGAAAGTACAATAGAATATTTGTAAGGCTATGTGAAAACTACTCTCCTTCAAGGGCAGATGATCTTTTATTGTCAGATTAGGGCATGTGATTTTTCTGCAGGACTCAGGTTTTGGGAGATGACTTTAAAAATCAAATTGTAAAACACGCCAAAATCCACAGAAATTTTGGKCATATTGGAAATCATAGGTTTTAAGTATTCTTGAGGCTAGCCACAATGTATTTGAAGTTGGCACTCCCCAGATGAACCTGAATAACAGAATGTGGCTACAYTGTTTAAAAAATTATTAATTTTAAATCACTTGCAGGTCATGTGCTGCTACTTGCCTACATCATTTATGTGCAAGTCAGAAACCCCTTCAGAATTCCTGCCCCTTCCCCARTATGAGAACAAAGAGCTATGAGATGTCTGAAATAAGAAGAACCACATGCAATCTAGAAAATACACTACTGTTAGCAATTGTTAAGGTTTTTTACACGTGGTATGCAGTATTTATAGTTAATTGGTCAAAATGGTTAAATCACAYACTTGACACATGCACCTATATATAAGAAATCAACATGTGGAAACAAGAAAAATGGGTTTTTATAATGTAGGGATAGCTATTAAATAAACTGTCCTGTAAAAGGTGAAATCTAATTAAATCCAGCACTTGGTTTGCATCATCTGATTCTGACAAATTAGTGGCACATCTTAATGTCTTTTGTGTTTATTTTTGTGCCCTATGTTGACCACTAAAGGTTAAATTAACCTGTGTGAGATGGGATTTGAAGCACCAAGTAGGGATAAATGTTTGCTACTTTTAAAACCAAAGTGAGCTTAMGTTTTGGGCTCATCAGATGTAGATTCGAGAAACAAATAAAATTAACAATTCCTATGTTTGCCTGGACAACAGAGTGAGGCCCTGGGGCAGGGGGAAGTGCCAAATGGCTGGAGCACCTACCAGGAGTGCAGGATCCATCCACAGATGTGACAAAACCCCGTGGGCAGACGCAGAAATAACTCCCCACAGTGTTGGAGCAAACACCACCCTCACAAATCCCTGGGATGACGCTGCATTCATCAATATCTACCCAAAAAGGAAAGGACAYGGGATAATTAGCATACTGCATTAAAAGGAGGCAAAGAGAGCTTTTCTGAAATGAAGTTGTTATTCAACTCTGAATAAAACATTGCTGGTGCTTGCTTGCTGAGAATAGTTTTGTTTGCCACCTGTTGGAGGTTTTCCTTGTACATGCACGGGGTGTTTAACACCTCCAGGCACAGAGTACAGGAGAGCAGGCTGAGATTTCCCCCTCCTGAATGACTCAGTGCCACCTCCGAGGAGCACAGAACAGTAGGCAATGGAATGCCAGAATACACATCCTGCTTTCAGGCTGAAGGGAGGAGGGATGGCACAGGAGCCAGCCAAGGACAGCTCCGGCCTTCCCGTGACCACACAAACACGGCTCGCGGGATCTGACTGCTCTCTGGCCCCCCCAGCATCCCAACTGCAAGAAAGAATTTTGGCCAAGCCCTTGCAAATGCAAAGGAACCTTTTGATGCACTCAAATGTTTCTGCTGACTGAAAGCAGAGGTCCCACTGGAACACCAAGGCAATTTTGTGTGTGAAAATCTAGAAAGTGAGACGTCACCACGCTGATAAACGAGCTGCTGTGTCTAACCAGGGGCTGCCAAATTCCAAACCAGTGGTCCAGCAGTGCAAAGACCATTTGTGGCTGGCAAGTTAAAGGCAGAGGAAGGAAGTTTTTCACCACCTCTGCAAAGCTGCAGGATGCAGACCATCCTTCSCAAYTGGCTACATCCARGGCAGTTTCTCACTGTCCAGGGGTCTTGTCCAAAAATGACAGGAAGGTGGGAAGGTAAAAAAGCACCGTCCTGGAAYCCAGGCAGTGATCAGAGTGGCAGGAAGACTCCACAGTCTTCTCCATGTGGACAGAAAAACCAATTAACATGGAGAACCCTGGTGGAAGGATAATTTATTTAACTTACTGGAGCAGTAATGAGTAATTGGTTTTTTTTTCACTGGTCTTTGAGCCAAATCTCTGCCTCTCCTTCCCCCTCCCTGGTTCTTGCACGTGTAATTACTTCAAAATACCACTATTTCCTCTGACAGGAAATTCTGAGACTTCATCTCAGGGAGGGCTACCTTTAGTGAGGCTGACTAAATATTTTACTCGTTTTCTTCCCTTCTCCCCTCCAAAGTACACAAATTAATGGTCTCAGGGAAAATGCTCCAAATATAAGCAACAGGAAATGCTGTATTAAGGGAGAGGAAGACTGGAGGCATGAATGGTTCCAGTGCTGCACGAAGGATGGGACATCCAGTCTCAACGTGAGAAAGAATTTAAATGTATGACAAAAGTGTTGCAGATTTAGTACCAAGTGAGTTTCTRCCTAAAAGACCCAGCCTAGCTGCCTGCAGTTCAGAATTCTTGACTTTTACTGTCAGGGAAAGCAGGGGTTTATAAATAACTGAATTACAAGTATGAGAAATGGGGCTCTCAACCACCAAACTCTARGAAAGGGCTACCTAAAAGCAGTTTTAGTCTAGAAAATAATATTAGAAAGTAGTAACACCTGGTAGGACCAAGTC
Organism: Cardinalis cardinalis; assembly: GCA_014549065.1. Lineage (NCBI taxonomy): Eukaryota > Metazoa > Chordata > Aves > Passeriformes > Cardinalidae > Cardinalis > Cardinalis cardinalis. The sequence continues at coordinate 498,554 of JACDOX010000373.1, forward strand.
TGAATAGCACACAGTTTAATGAAATTATACTGAAGCAGGAAAATCTGAAATAGAACTATTTCTTTTAAGAGATTATTTCCATTCTGATGGAACTTTTCTTTTTTTTAAGGCCTTAATCTGTTTCATAAAGTCTTAAACTTTTGATATCAACAGTAGATAGTAACATATTTTTTGGAAAAGCAACAGAGGCATCCTACCTCTTTAGAACACCTTAAATTGCAAAGGGTGTCATAACTAACTACATCTATTTAATGAGTATGATGTACCTGCTATTGGAGAAGACTAAGTAGGACACATTTATYAGAACCCTGGAACACAGTAAGTAATACTCCACACCTTTTGTAAAGCAGCAATCATAACTGAAAGTTTCTTTACATTTAATTCATTTCTGAATAACCCAAAGATCTAAGTTCCATTAACTCTGGGAGATAACAACATCCTAAAAATGAACAGCATTTAATTCCTAAAAAGACAGTGAAAACTCAGTATATTATAGACCAAAACTTTTAGGCAAAAAAAAAAAAAAAAAAGTAAAGGATTTGGGGTTTTCTTTTGTTTAGCTAAGACACCACACTGGTGGACTGGATAATATCTGGAATTTGGTACAATCTCTATAATGGTCTTCCTCAAATTTTTTCAACTATTATGGGTACAAAAAGCACAACATGGACATTCCTACTTTTTCTAACAAGTGCTACTGCTTCCAGGAAGAGCAACAGGAGAAAAAAAACCCTTAACCCACAAAATACCCCTGGATGCTCAGGGGCAGAGGGTATACAAGGGACCCCAAATCTCTCCTTCTTAGGTAGGAGAATTGCTGTTATAGTAAAGAAGGTCTGAATAATTATGGCAAGGCTCCAGCCTGTGAACACTGGAGCCTTGCCTGTTACTGACTCCAACTKGGATTTTGTCCCTTGCAGCCAGTAACATTTGATTTGCTTTTCCATACCTAAACGAGGAAAAGGAGTCAGCAGAATACTCCATACAACATCATTCCTACACAATGCTGGCAACAAAAAAACCTCATTAAAATAATACAGTTTCTACTAAATGATTTCTCTGTACACAGGTTCTGTTAACTCACAGGACACCAGTTCCTTACATCCTTCCCAATGGTCCAACCCACACCCACAGATTCCTAGATGCATGTAAAAATTATGTTACTTCATTCAAATTACCAGCCCTACCAACTTAAAGTGCAATTGTTTGAAGGACTGGCTATAGTATTTTCCTATAAATTTAACCCTGACAGACTAGAAACACTTAATTAAGCATACAAGTAAAAAAACCAGACTAGAACCACGGCTTATCTTTCACTCCCTGCTCCATCATTCGAGTAATGTAAGCACGGTATCATCCTGCTATAATTTTGGCATTACCTCCTTGGCTGTGAAGCTTCACAGTGTCTTTCTTCCCCAAAAAAGATGGTACAAACTGTGAGGAGAGGGTTGTTATTTGCCTAATTCCCTGTGGGGAATTATCTGACTAGGGAAGCTGTGACCAGGGACTGATTAGTACTGAACTTTTGTCACGGACACACGTGGCAGGGCTTAAAAGACAAAAAAGCCAGGACATATGACCTGTTCTGCAGCAGGCTGCCAACAGGAAATTAAGACCTGTTGATTAGTAAACCATGAAGTAACAGCAAAATCAGACAGCAGATGATTATGCATAGTCCCATAAGCACCACAGCTTTTTAAGATGATCTATGTTAAAAATACATTCACATTTTGAGTGAATACTACCAAGGAAAATGACATTTTTAAAGATTTAGATTGTTAAAACAGAATGCAAAGAATGCTGTAAGTACTGTTTTCAGAAGAAAGGAAACATGTCTCTGAATACATCCTTCTGGCATCAAAAGAACCACAGTTAAGAGAATCAAAAAAAACAAGTGCACTTCTAACAAAAAAGAATGGACTACAGGCATGGATGGATCSATAAGTTAAGAGTCTGTGGGTAAAAATCAAGGACTAGACCAATAAAGGCCCTCTTGTACTAATCTGTGTAAAAACCCAATGCAAGGAACCTTTCTGCCCTCTGTCTTTCCTTTTTGCCTTCTTTTTCTCTTTCTCTTTCTCCCTCCCTCCCTCTCTTCTCCTTCACCCTACCCTTTATTTCAAATCCAGCCCCCATCTGCTGATACCAGGAGGCCAGGGAAAAACATTCCAATTTTCATGCCAWATGTGGAATTTCCTAATACTAAATTCCTAATTTTTAAGGTTTTCAGGATCTTCTGACTTYTGTTGTTCCTTTTCAACCACAAGCATCTACATACCTGCCTGCTCCCTCCCCTTTCAGGTGCTGAGTAGAAATTAAAACTAGTCAACACAAAAAAACCAAATCACAGAAAAACAGAAGAATGTGCATGGCAGGACCAGAAAATAATATCTTTGGAGGTTTGTTTTTTTTTTTTTACATAGGTTATTACTTGCAACAACACACAGAAGCAACATTTTCACTGAAAAGACATGATTTTTAAACTGACTATATTACTTAATTTTTCTGTGACTGTTGTACTGCAGGCAACTCAAAAAAAATGAGGAKACATCCAAAATTGGCTATAAACAATGTATTTGTTTGTAACTGAATACTGAGCAAAATGTAATTTGGTACCACAATTAAACTGCCAGCAAATAACAAGTCAAAGCCTTTAAGAACAAAATCCTCTTATCAGCACAACTTAAATGTGAAAGCACCCACTGGTTAAGATGAAGACTGAGAGTTCTAATTCCTTTCAAAGGGATGAAAAAGTCACTGAAATCAGTGAMGTCTTCAGCAAACTCACAAAAACTCAGCAATTTTCTTTCACATTGTTTTAAATTATATGGAATTGCYACTCTTAATTACATCAAGGCATTTACTGAGTAAATATGGTCTATGCTTATTAAATACACATAATAAAGATGGTCTGTGTATTTTTCATCCAAAAGATAAGGGAATTTCCTTGGTATTTTTCACTTACCCAGACTCATCCAGACATTYTCCTTCACTCTGTAGTCACTAGGCCAAAAATATCTACCTGAACTAGAGTATATCTTTTAGAAAACAAAGAAAATCCGAGTAACTCAGCAGCAGTCAAGTTTTTATCAAAAGTTCTAAATTTTTAAAGAAAATAAACACTGTCTTTACCCATAAAAGTCAGTCAGAAAAAAATATCTAATGCAAAATAGGAACAGCCAAGTAGAAAAGACGGGATGCYGCAAATAAATAAAAAGCACAGTTCRGTGATGCTATGTCCAGATCAGACACAACTACTCAACTRCTTAATAATGTTCATTASCAAAGTGCTCTAGTGTTCTGCACAGCCCCTTTTTGGGTATGTTCTCCTACAGCATCACTTACCATCRCATTTTTGAGTTGCCTCATTCTGTTTGTGGCCCACAGGACACCTGCACTCGTATGAACCTACTGAATTAATGCAGTTCCCTCCTTGGCAGACTCCAGGGATAGCCTGGCACTCATCAACATCTGCAAACACAAAAAAAAA